>CATIWQ010275771.1:0-30215 GCA_949673415.1 Euphorbia schlechtendalii | reverse complement strand
TATATGTATGTATGTATGATGTTGTTTTTCTAATGAAAATATAGAACAGTGATAGAGTTGATAAGCATATTGTGTAATATTTTTTTGTTAAGCATATTGGTTCCATTTTGAGTTGGTTAATATCAAAAGAAAACCTATTATGCTCACCAAATTTTTCTATGAGTTTTCTGGATATGATATTGCATCTCTGTTCCTGTTTCGACTTTCAAATCGAGAGTGAAGGAGCTGTTTAATCCTGAAAGGAACTACGAAGTTTCTTTTAAGGACAGTGTCGTTCGACATGACTCAGCTTATCGATGTTCAAGTTTCTTTAACTTATTTTGTTATTTATATTATTTTGTATTCTTACATATATTCTATTGATATATGTTTATGTTTTGGTTGAAAATTGGACCGAAATATTCCATAAGGAGAACTTCTCAATATGGTTGGCACCCCCAAATCCGAGAAAGAAAATCGAGATCGAAGATATAATTATCTATTTTTATTTTTGCCTTTGTTTTTTCTAACAAATGACACCTGCACTACACAAATTGGGTTTTGTTCAACTCTGTCACAAGTCACAGGAAGTTCCTTGTGAGGAGGGACTGTTGAAGTATGTTAATGTGGTCAAGCCATATTCAGCTTGTACAACCCATAAACCGGGTATGGAATCAAGATCAGCAACACAGACTCTAACTCCTACCAAAGGACAGCTGGCATAGATCTTAACAGCTTTTAAATTTAGTTGTAACAAACTCAGTTTTAGTTTTTAGTTTGTTAGTTTTAGCGGGAATTCAATTTCATTTGACTGGGACTGCTATATATAAAGCAATCACCAGCTCTTGTTTGTGTATTGAAATATTAGAGTTTCCTGATTGTTTTCTCAATTCAATTCCAATCTTTTGATCGTACCTTTCGGTTTTTACAGAGTTAATGCCAGTTGGTAAAATTCCATTATAAAAAAAACTGTTGCACCACCGCACAAACGTCACGCCCCCAATCCTCCAATAATGCTGAAAAAAACATCTCGTAAACCATCAGGTTTTGGCACGCTAGAAGCATCTATATCAAAAATTGTTAGCCTAATTTCCTCGTCTATTGGCCTAGAAGTCAACTGCTCATTCTCGTCATGAGTAACCAAGTTAGGAACCACCAAATGCCCAATATAATAAAGCATGAATTCCAACGGCTTGTTTCCGACTATTCGCAATTCGGTGAAAGAACGCTGAGTTTCAGTCCCCCTCTTTTAAGTTAGCGTATTCCACTTTTTTCTTTAAATTCGTCTCCTTTTACCGCAAGTGCAATTCAAGAGTGGAATGAGCTCACATTTCTTCTTATGCCAAGTCATCATTAATGTCCCTGAAGACTATCTCGATTTGAATTTGGAGGAGGTGCTCAAAGCTGTTGCGGATGTTAGCTTCAAAATTGACAAATGTATGAATTTTTTAAAGTTTATCATGATATTTTTTATTAAATAAAAAATTTCAAACTTTATCGTTGATGTGAATTGCATTTTTATTAACCAATCCACAAAATTTCACATAAAAACGAAGTAAATCACCCATTGTCATGACATAATTTAATTTTGTGTGCTAATTTTAAAAACGACAGATCCTCTATTGCGGAAAAAAATTTCAAACCCCATTTAATAAATGAGTGTAACCATGATTTACCTCTTTTATTTTACAATATAATTTAGACCGAAAATCGTGGGAATGATAAAATAATCACTTGTGTGACTTGTAAAAAAAATATGGAAAACAAATATACTATATAATATTTAGCTAATACAAACTCAATTTCCAGCTATTTTAATTGGTGAATTTATAGTAACTTTCTTATAAATATTTTTAAAATGATATGGGAGAGTACAACAACAAACATTTTGTGCAAGACATAGCCAAAGTAACCTTTAATACAGATACGATTTAACATTATTCAAAAATTCCTATTTGTATATTCTAGCGAGTCATGGCTCCTTAATACATGACGGGTGCAGTAGGGGCGACCATCGCGACTCCGCTGTTCCGCCTCGCCATATTTCTTTCCCACCCTTCAAAATTTTTCAATCAATCCCATCATTAATTTACACATGTATTAATATATTATCCAATGATATAAAAAAAAGGATGATAAATAGAAAATAGAAATAGAATGAGTAAGGGAAAATTACCAATAGACATATCAAAGCCACGGGCTTTAAGCTCCCTATACTCTTGGCAAAGGGCACAAGCCTCGCAACAGAAGTGGACCAAACAGTCACCACAAGGACTTTCTTTTAACATGTATTGATGCCTTAGCTTAGGCCTATACAAGCACGAGTACAAACAACCACACCCTATGGTCCATGATAGCACTGCATATAATGCCCCTGCTACTCCACAAGCTACATACATGTATCAAAGAGTTGGATCAATATAGGCCGCAAAGTTGTTTTTATCTTATGTTATTGTTTACGATATCATCCAATACGGTGAGATTATGTTATTTTGATTTTGTTATGAGTTTTTTAGGAAATTACACAAACGGTCGAGTCTTTTACTATTAAAAGATGATACTCGATACACATTTTTAACATGTGGTCTAATCGAGCCTATAATTGCAACATTTTAAACCCCACTAACACGCATGTCAAAATATGCATTTATTATCATTTTTCAAGTAAAATCGGTCTTATGATGTATGATAATCCAAGATATTTTGTTTGATTTGTCTGATCTGTATGTTGTCGATGTATTGTGAAAATATATGAATATTAATGTTTCCACTATTTTAAAAATCCTCGCCTAGGCGCTATTTTGAGGGTCATCGCCAGAATACGCCTAGCGCTTAAACTTTGCCGACTAGCGTCTAAGTCCGCCTAAACTCCGATTAATCACCGCCCAAGTCCCGATTAATCTTTGATTGCCCGACTAACGCCTAGCGTTTTTTAAAACACTGATTTTTTCTCATAAAAAAAAATATCTTTTGAGTATTTAACTCTACTTATGAGAGGATCCACCTAAATGAGTGGTTATCTAACCTCAAACCCAATTGGCATAAAGTTCAATTTACAAAATTATATATTTCACAGATATGCTAGAAATCCAACTTAATTAAGATCTATAACTAAATTGGGTCCTGTAACAGTAAATTAATTAACAAATCAAGGGCCAATTAACTTTGAGAGATAATAATAATAATAATAATAATAATAATAATAATAATAATAATAATAATAATAATAATAGCTTTTTCAGATTTCCTGCAAGTTCAAACGGAATGCTGATGAAATAAGAAAATATTAAAAAGTGAAGAACTTACAAGTAGATCCTTGGTCTAGAATTTCAGCAATCCGCCCAAAAGTGATGCATGGGCACCAACAAGTCAAGCAACCTAAAATTGCAAAAGATCACAATGAATATTGCTATAGAATCCGTTACAAATAATTGTAGAGAGCATGACACACTCGCTCCATCAGGTACAACTTACATGAGCTGCAGTCAGAGCAGCAATGGCAGAGGCCTGATGACCACTCCGCTTCTTGTCCTTGGTGATGATGATGAGGATGATGATGAGGATTCTGTGGATTTTCATTGTAATTGTTGTACTGATTTACGGGAATTCCATTGGCGGGAGCTACCCCGAAAACGGGCATCGATGAGTTCGCCTTTTCCATTATTAATTGGAATCACAATAATCTTGGTATGATTTATTCAATTCTGAAGGAAAATCAAAGAAACAGATATAACTAAATCCAACCAAAATTTAAGTAGTGATTGATGAAAAGAAATGTTTGAGTTGGATAGAAAATTGGCTGAATTTATTTATGGTATAGATCTGACTTTTCTTTTTTTTTTTTCTTTTTTTTTGTTACTAATAAATGTCAATGACTTTTCTCTTGAAGCGGAAAGAGTCAATCAAATTAATAATGGCGAAAATTCAACATTCAAACAATTTTTGTTAATTTATTTTACTAGTTAAAATGCATTGGATATGGGTTTGATTTGATCAACTACTTTGTACAATTGCTGATTAATTTCTCACCGAAAATGACAATATTGAAAATCTAGAAGAAAAAATAGAGTTCTTAATTAAAAATTAATTAATAATGAATAAAGAGAAGCGCGCGGGTGGATATAATTCAGGTAAGGGACTAGAAGCAAGCTAGTCCCACCTCATTTAATTCAGCAACCAAAAGGGTGTGGGTCAAGATGATAAAAGTTTTAATTAAATGATGCTGATATCGATCTCCCAACAGCTTAGATATTAAAGACTGCTTGATTTGTGATCTGTCTTCCTTCTAACATGTGAACTGGAGGGGACTTTGACCCGGAAGTGGAATCCGATTGAAACTTCCCCGCCAACTTCTACTTCCAAATTAAATGAGGTGTTTTGTTTAAAATTCACATATGAAAAATGAAAAAAAAAAAAAAAAATTTACTCCCCTTCTAAGATAATGCATGCCCACGTCTGTAATGGATGTTAAGCCCATTAAGATTGAATTTGCAATGTTCCGCAGTTAAATTCCTGTAACAACAATTTATATTCTCATATAGGTTTCTTGAATGTTTCAGTAGCGATATAGGGTTTGTTTTGTTTTGATGGTCCGTGAATCATGGGGATATTTCATAGCTTGCGATGTGGATTTTTGGACAAATAAAGTGAAATAGTTGACATATCAATGTTCTCTAATTTTTTGTTTGCTTTTGATAATGAAAGTTTTTTTGCATTAAAAAGAAATGGTATTACCATGGGCATACGTATAATTTTTGTCTTAGTTTTACTCACATGGAAATAGACAAACCAAAGTAAATGTGGCAAGATATCAAACATAAGAAGAATTTGCATTTACTATTTAAAGGTATGATTATTACAAAGAATTTATAAAAATTATTTTTTTATAATTCCGTGCAACATGAATGAATTCAATTCTAAAATGTTGTTTCTTAAGAATATGTTGTTTTGAGCAACAAAAAAACTTTTGAAAAGATGATACAGGCCACATTGACGGTGGAACCATATCAAGAGCTAAGCCCATTGGGATTAAATATGATCCAAAGCATTGCCTTTACTATGCCTCATCTCCATTTTGTACATCTAGTTTGATATCTTTTTCAAATTACTGTTCCAATAAGTTACTCTCATAAACTTTTTATTGAACTACATATTTTGGCTGTGAACAACACATTTTAGTTCTACATATTATTTAATTAAAAACAGCTTGACTTGTTTGTTCCAAAATCAACTTTGTTGCTTATATAAAAAACCTTTTTTTAAAACCTCCGGAGGAACAATGTGTTCCTCCATTGGAAAAGGATTGGAGCGGGTGAAAATTTTGGGGCGCTCGTCCCAACTAGATTGATGTGAGACGCTTACCTACAAAACATCAACTCCTCTTTTAAATAAAAAAGCGCATCACAAAATAGTGAATCGCCCAAGCGTTACAACATTCAATCTCAAGGAAGCTAACAATTGGCCTGGATTTACAAAGATATCCGAGGTCGAAAAAGAAATATAATGCTTGTAACAATGAAAGAAAAACCAACACAAGTGAATGCTTTTGGTGAAGATGTCCTCTGGATCCAAGATGCCCTCGAAAACAAATCGGTTTCTTCTCTTCCAAAGTAGCCAAGTGATAGTAAATCAAAGGGAGGTCCCAAAGTCGCTGCTCGAGCCTTGCCGAAAGAGACTTCACCATACATCCAAGAAATTCAGCAATAATGGTGGAAATGGCGTTGGGTAGTTCATCCTGATAGAAATTCATGCCAAACATGCGCGCTATTGTGGCAATGCAACAATACATGGTCCAGACTTTCGGCTTCGTTACAAAAAGGACAAGTGGCGTCCACTATAGTGTTGCAACCGCGCGATAGGAGAAACGAACGAGTTGGTAATCGACTATGAAAAACAAGCCAAGCAAAGAATTTTATCTTCAGTAAGAGACATGCCCTCCATATGGCGTTGAAGTTAAGTGATGGTTTTGGCCAACGAGGGGAATTTCTTTATTTGGCACAAAAGGAGGCCGCAGTAAATTTTTGGTTGCTATCGAAAACCCAAATCATACTATCTGCAGATGCTTTGAAGAGCGGCAACCATGGACTGCTCAAGGCGGACTGCAACGCTGAAAGAACCACAGTAGCGTTACTGGAGGCAGCTGAATAAATCTGCTGTGGCTGCTATCCGTTCACGGCTTCGACTGAGGAAATTTGTTGAAATAGACATGGGTTTGAAGTTGAAATCCAGCCATAAAGATGTCTCCAACGATCTTGAAAAGAGAAATGTAGGGAATGCTTCCAAAAGGGCCTAGAATGATTGCCAACAAAAAACAAATAGTAGCAGCCCCGTTCAACGTTGCAAGTTTTCATGTTACACGTTGTGAAAAGGTCCGGAAACAAGGAAGCGAGCAATTGATTCGAGGTCCAATTATCATGCCAAAAAGATGCGCTTAAGCCGTTTCCAATTAGCACACGGTTGTTCGTGTTTAAGTGTTTCTAAAAAAGTCGCCTTATGGAAGCAACACATAACAATATTTCTCCAAATTGGCGTCAATTCGCAAGCAGCTTTTTCCAAGATATCATTCCAAGTAGTAAACCCGTGAGAGGCAATGCAAATAGAGTGCAATAAAGATTCATGATTAGATTCTCTTAGTTTCCAAATCCATTTACAAAGGAGGCTACAATTGACAAGTTCGAAGTTACGAATATATAATCCCCGAAGGCATAGTGGCAAATTCACGGTAGCCCAACTCACTTTGCAAATTCCATTAATATTTGAATCACCACTCCATAAGAAGTTTCTTACTAATCTCGTTAAAGTAACATTGACCAAAGACGGTATCCGAAACAGCGACATTAAATAAATAGGGAAAGAAGCAATTACCGATTTGATTAGAACAAGTCTACCCGAGTAAGAGAGGCAATGACCTTTCCAGTTTGAAAATCGCTTCTTGAATTTTCAAATTAGGGGATCCCAAGATGAAAGTGGTAGCCGATTGATGCAAAGAGGGGTCCCGAGATATGTAATTGGGAATTTCTCCATCCAACAACCAAGAGAGGACGCGCATGTGTGCAAAAAAGGATCCGAACAATTATTCCCGAGGAGTGAGCTCTTGTGATAATTAATTTTGAGACCTGAAATCAGCTCAAAACACTTCAGAATTCACATAAAAGGGCCAATTAATGTCAAATCTGCCGGAAGAAAATAGAGAGGGTCATCCACGAATTGAGGTAATGAGATGTCATTTTGAGAAGGCTCCAATTTGAAGCCTGGAAGTAACCCCTCATTAATACTTGAGTCCACAAGCTGTTTCAGACCCTCCGTTGCTAAGACGAAAATAAAAGGCAAGAGTGGGTCACCTTGTTTGACCCCTTTGTGAAGATTGATCGAGTGCTAGGAGAACCATTAATGAGGATCGACGTGCTCAAGTTTCTCTTACAATTGGAAAGCCAAGAGATCTATTTATTTTCGAAGCCCATTTTCGAGAGAACCGTATCAATAAATTTCCAAGAGACACAATTAAAGGCTTTATGAAAGTCCAGCTTGAGTAAAAGGCAAGATCGGTGAGAAGAGTGAACACGATTGATGATTTCCGAAGCAAAAAAGGAGTAATCGTGAATACTACGGCCTTTGATAAAGGTGAATTGATTATCAAAGACTAGGTGGGGTAAAATCAGTTGAAGTCTGGATGCCAATAGCTTTGCCACAATTTTGTATACACCGTGGATTAGCGCAATCGGTCAGAATTCGGGTAAAGTGGCTGCACCGGGAGTTTTCAGAATCAACACTGCGAAAGACCCTTTGATACTAGAAGGCAATATGTTATTGGTGTGAAATTCATGGAGGAGGTGCATGATGTCAGGTTTAAGATCCTCCCAAAAGCACTTGTAGAAGAAAAAATTAAAACCATCCAGGCCTGGCGATTTATTTTCACCACATTCCAAGACACAACTCCAAACCTCATCTTCCGTAAATGGTGCAATTAACATCAAATTTTGCCTTGCGGTAACTTTCTTGAAGTTTAGAAGATGGAGAGAAAAGGGAACGTCAGGGCTGGTAGTAAATAGAGATGTGTAATAATTACGCATTTCGTTGGTAATGTCCTCAACGCAAGAGGTTAAGCTCCTGTCTATTTCCAATTAAAGAATCTGATTGTTGCGATAGTGGGCTGATGCCATATGGTGGAAGAACAAGGTGTTGTTATCACCCAAAAGGGTCTAAGAGACCCTAGATTATTGGTGTCGGAGACTCTATAAGTTGTTACGTAGCTGCTGAAGTTCTAATTTATGACGATGCAATTATGAAGATAAAGTGGCGGAGAGGGGATGAACTGCATTGCTGGAAGTGCAGCTAAGGACTAATGAGTCTAGTTCCTTAATACGTCCCTCAAGGCTGCTAAAGTGAGATGAAAGCCATGGCTTAATGGCCTTGCCAAGACGTTGGAGCCAAAATGCTAGGTCCTTATCCCCGTTGGTCAACCGAATTTCAGCCCAAGATTGCTTAATAAAGGGTAAGAAATCCTTATTTTCCCACTACAAATTCAGTGAATGGAATGGGCTCGGTCTGATAGAAGGGCTTGATGTTGACAAAAAAATTAATGGTAAATGATCTGATAAAGTGGAATCGATGGTAGAAAATGACAAATTCGGCCACAAATCCAAAAAATCCAAGGATGATAAAACCCGATCAATGCAAGAGAATGAAATAGAGATGTGCCATGTGCAGTTACGGCCATGCAATGGTAAGTCTAATAACTCCCCGTCCCGAACAAAATCTTGGAACGCAATCATACTAGAAGATGATCTACCACTAGATCTTTCCGGGGCAGCAAGCACCTCATTAAAATTCCCACAAATCAATAAGTTCTGAAATTCCTAAGCAAGAGGAAGGAGTTCTTGCCATAAAACGTTGCGCAATTCACTATCTGTTGGGCTATAAACTGCAATAATATGGTAGTCAATTTGCGCCAAGGTGTATTTGAATAGAATCCATCTTTCCAAAGATCGAATTACACTTCTATGAATCAAAGTCGAATTCCACGAGAAGAGAATGCCACCCGAAGAGCCTTGGGATGGCACAAAAGAAAATTCATGGTTGTTATACCCCCAAAAAGAATGTACTACATAATCTGGAATTAAATACGCCTTGGTTTCAAATAAGATGAAGATATTAGGGTTGCATTTACTCATGCATTTACGCACAAAGACTTGTTTCGATCTATTACACAAACCACCTTGATAATTCCAACAAAAAAGATTTAACGACATAAAAAGCTAGTGATACCTTGAGAGTTTATGCCCTTAGGCCGAACCCATAATGCACATGGTTGCTAATATTTCATCTCTATGGCTCTCCTAATCCCAATTTCTGCCCAACATCAAATGTCAGCCCATTTTCATTTGTTGGTGAGTTACGAGATAAAAGGAAGATCTTGTTCATGTTACGGATATCAGGTTTGGAGGACTGTTGGGTTTCTACGACCAAGGGAGCGCTACTGCCACCTAAATTATGCTCGGTACGAAGGGGGTTTGGGGCTGGTAAGTCAATCAGGTTTGCGTCTACATGGACTGCACTAACCCAACGATCAGAATGGTGATCAATGTAGTAGGGGCTGTCTACTGTCCCTGTAGTCAGTGGAGGAGGGCTTCTACCTGAAACAGAGGAATCAGAGCTGGTTGAGGGGGCTCGGGAATGGTTATTCTTGCATGCCACCACCTGTCTAAAGTTCATGTAAATTAGATGACTTCGATTGCCAATTTTGAGATTAAAACCATGGTTGTTGAAGCCAAGGGGGACCGAAATTAAACACGACACCACGTCAAGTCTCTCCGAAGAATCAAAGTCAAAATCGACGTGAATAAGGCCACTAGCAAAGTCGAGAGGTGCTGAATTATTTGCAACAAAATCATTGCCAGGAGAATTCCAAGGATATCAACGTAGACCAAACAATCTGATTGAACAATCGTTGATGATAATTCAGCAACATATGAAATAATATCCTTGAGAAAATGCCAATCACTATAAAGGAAAAGCTATCAAGGTGTCCTTGGAAAAGAAAGAAATAATAACTCGATCACCCCCAAAGGAGCAATGAATTTAACAGTAAAATTATGTTCATTAACGATATCGTTGAGCCTCGGGATTAATGCCAAATCACTGACCTTTGTAACACAGGAGAGGCTTGCCCAGTTTGCTATCGTAAATGAATTATCAATGTGAACTTCATACGTTGGCCGAATATTAGAAACAACCTCCATATATGAGCGGGCGCCTTTAGGGGATTCACGAAACACAGTATTTCGAGAGTTATTGGCTCGAGGGAGGAACCTTGATGGGTCTGGAGGGGGAGCAGACGGAGGGGCTGGGGGACTGCGAGATTACTGCTCATACTTCGCTTTGAATGCTTGTATACGAATATTTCCAATGGAAACTACATTCAGGCAGTAAAGAGCCTCGTGGAAGGGGATCGAACCGTCGAGTGTGATGAAGCCAAAGTTCAGGTTTTTGGCGTTCCTCTTCTTAGCCATGTAAACCGAGCCACTAACGCCATATTTGGCAAAAACACGTCACATGGCTGCTGCATTATGGGAATTAGGGTAGTTCTCGAAATATGCCTTTTGATTTCTAGGTTTTGAGACATGGGGGTTGCGAGGGTTAGGAGGGGGCTGCTGGGTTCTGCTGGATAGGGAGGCAAGGCGGGGCTGATCATGATTTGCTGGCTGAAGGCGGTGGCTGAGGGTGTGTTGCACCGCCATAGAGCTAGGGCTTGCAGGCTTATATAAAAAGCTTGAAAATGAAGTTTTTTAGAAAAGCAATTTGGGAAAGCACAGCCAAACTAGCCATTAGTCTCCATTAGAATTTTGAGAAATTTATCATTTCCCGATTTGGTGTCTATCTAAATATCTTTTTTTTCAAAAAACCAATATTATAATATTTTTTATCAAATATTTTAGGCCAAATGCATCAAGACCCCCTAAAGTTGGCTTAGAAAACCCGATGTCACCCTCAACTTTCAAAAGGACCAGTTACCCCCCTCAACTTGGCAAAAAGGATCAATTACCCCCCTTAACTTGGCAAAAATGCACCTGTTTGCCCCTTCAATGCCACGTGTCAACTTCTGGTTAAAGAGAGAAAAATAAAAAAAATGACATCCTTGAAAAGTCAAACCAACCAGATTCTGATACGTGACATTGAGGGGGTTAACTGGTGCATTTTTGCCAAGTTAAGGGGGGTAACTAGTCCTTTTTGCCAAGTTGAGGGGGGTAACTGGTCCTTTCGAAAGTTGAGAGTGGTATCTGATTTTCTGAGCCAACATTAGGAGGGTCTTGTTTAACTAACAGAAGTCGTTAGTAAAACTATTATACATAAAAGTAACCTCACCATCATAGTATCGATTTTGAGCCTCAAACTTAAAAAAAGTATTTAGAAATTGACTAACAAAATTTAGTCTAAGCAAGAAAAAACACTGTGCGGGATACTTCGAATTATGTCAAAGAATAATTTTTTATGTATAAGATTATTGAAATTTCATTTGGAATTTCTTGTTCATCTTAAATATTATTTTATTCTTATAATATTTAAAAAAAATTATATTCAATTTTAACCAAATTTAATATATTTAAAATTTAAAATATACAAATCTGATTAATCCATGTTTAAACCATAATTAGTTCTCACCTAGGCTCTGAAGGTCTCAGCCGCTCGACTAGTGTCTAGCGATTCCTAAAACACTAATATCAGCGTCCCAGCCAACAAAATTGTATAATCTATCTCAAGTTGTAGTACTTAATACTTATACAATCTTTAATGTTAAATATATTCAATGAACACTTTATTTGATCATCTAATTTAATTCTCAGTGGTTGATCCAGATTATCTGAACATGATAAGTTAAGAATATTTTCACAGACATTTATAGACATTTTTATAAAAAGGATATTTTATTTTAACAGGATATAGATACATAAATATTCTTTATAAATACTGTTTTAGCTTTGTGCAAAATACTCAAAAAAAATTATAGTATTAGTATTTGATAATCAAAACTATCAAAGATTTATAAGTTGGTGAATGTGTATCGCAGGCATTGGGTAGGTAAATTTTTTGAGCTTAGCGTTGCTCGAAAGAATCAATCTGAATAATTGTTTATTACTTCTAAAATATCATCATTATAGGCCTGCTCACAGTAACAGCTTTGCATAAGAAATATAACTAGAAACTTATCCTGTGTGCCCTATCCAAACAATATCCTACTTGTTTTCCTTTTCATCTATGCACCATCCTAAAGCCCAGGCCTAGAGAAAATAAATGTAAATAAAATATATGAGAATTTATTAGGAAAATACTAGAGAGTAGTGGAAAGAGAACGAACTTCATAATTAATTGAAGAGCAATGGAATAACAGGAATGCGTGACAAGTGACAAATAATAAGGATAGGGGGGTACAGGAGGGTGACCATTTGTGCACACCACTGCTAACAATAAAGACCAGACTTGACTTTACATTAGTGGATTATTTTCGTCAGGAGTGGGCCGAAAAGAATGCGAGAATTCCCACTAATGGTGCATTGATATAAGTAGTGGGCTCCGACTCTTGGAAATAAGGCCTTGAATCTGGAAAAGCATCTGTCACATTGGGCCCTCCTACTACTGCTCCAACCAGCTTGTTTGGGTTCGGATTTGGACTCAAGAAATATCTTGACCCGGCTTTGCACCCAATTCGGGCCGGGTGGGCCTGCACTGATGGCAATGAACTTCCCCTGTGATGTATCCTTTGCGGATATCTCTCACCGTACCCAACCATGTATGACATGCTCAATGGATTATCCCCTAGTATGTAGTCCACCTGCCACGTGGAAACGTTTGCTTATAGAAGATTATATTGTCCAGTTAGGCTAATTTTAAGATTGCTTTATTGGATGACATTTTCATTTTTAAACTTTTTTTAACCTGTTATTCTAAAAAGCTTTGTAAACCAATAGCAAGCATCTAAAATATTTCATCCAATATCAAAATATGTTATTATATTAAATATTCGTAAGTTTAACTTTTCGTGACACCAATATTAAGGCATCCTTAATATGTAATCTTTTAATTGTAGCATTTAATACAATGTACCTGGCGTTTGGCTAATTGCTTAAGAAGCGCCGGAGAGGCTGAAGTTTCTCCACATGACACAATTTTTCTGGCGTGGCTCAGATAATTTGAGTACGCTAGAAGCAGAAATGATAGTGACGTCACATGCTGCATGTTACTCCCTCCAGCCTTGAATATTAATCCACCTTTTTATCCAATTAATACAGTATTAGTATTTAATGCAATCTAATACAAAGCACAATAATTCCCTGACTGTGTATGTAGTAGTTTAATTCATTGCAGAGTTGACAAATTGAACTAGTCACTTGCTTCACCTAAATTATTGAGTGTTTTCTGTCTGGAAAGCTAACGGGAAATATTAGCCTTTGTATTTTTGTTTTAGCTGTCATACATGATTAGGAAATTGTATTTTAAATTTTTAATATAAGAAGAAATATATACCTGGAGAATATTGGACTTGTGGATGGGAAATTCCAGGCAATAAAGAACAAATGAAACCATCTGCATTCTGCTTGAAAGACTCAAAATAATTTGCCTTCCCCATTAACACTTCCTGTCAACAAGTTGCAAAAGATTAACTTATTTATCCTGTCTTGTATGTTATAATTCAATGTATATGGCTTCTACTTGCATTTTGGTACACGAACCCAAATATTCATTTCTTTTTAATTGCACTTTACACAGATTATTACTTAATCTAAATAACACAAAAAAATTAATAGCTAATATGTTTGTTTTATTTAATTATATTGTTTCCGCTTGTATGTACAATTCATTTTTGTCATCTAGTTATGAAGATGTGTAGGTACATGGGCTTCACTATTACAAATTATATGTATGTATCAACTCTGTTTAAAGTGAAAAAAATTGGATTTTTGCTCTCATTTTTTCCATTCTGCTAAAGAAGACTGAAATTAGTGAAATAATGATAGAGAAGAAAGGATCAATTTCAAGAAAGTAATGGGGAAAGGACACTGGGCTTGTTACAGAGTTATGGGGAGAATCGAAGCCCCGGACTTTGGGCACATGCTGCTCTGTGATATGCGGACCCACTTTTTAGTCAGATCTAAATTGAATTATGAATAGGCTTTGAGTTTTAATTGGAAGGGAAAAGACAATTCACAATTCTCCGACTTGCCCTTGAAAAGTCCCCTAATTTGATGGCTTTTTTGACTTTTGGTAAACCTCTTTCTAATTATGAAGGAATGTCCAGATTGTATATCAATTCAAGAAAAATTGGCCCTCACATGAAACAAAAACACACAAATTCTTATTCTATCCCACCAATCATGTGCAATCATAAAAAATCCAATCCTTCAATTAGGGAACTAATTAGTACACGTTATTTAAGTTTCGTCCAAATTCAATGGGGAGTTTGAATTAAGATTCAACCATTATGACGATCTACCCATATATGAGACAATAATTCAAGTTTTCATAACCGTCTTTTCTTTCCCTTTGATCTTGGCTTTCCCCAATTTCATCTTTAAACTGTTTTAATCAACAAAGCCTTGAACTGAGACTTATTAATTATTATAATCAAAGAAGAGAAGATGGGTCCAACTTATGAAGGACCCAGCCAATATGCCCCACCGTCAGTCAAGTTATCTACTTACTCCCCACCACGTGACACACATACATTTATCACTTTCAATTAGCAGATTAAAAAAAGTCACGCATAGCAAACAAAGACCACAAGACAGGAAGGAGAACCAACTAGTAGGACAAAGACAAATTGGTTTGATAAGCAACCACACATATAAAGGAGCATCATAAAATAATATGATACAATTAACAATCAAGATCTAATTAAGCAGCAAAAACATACAATTTAATACTTCAAATTAATCATAAACGACTAATTAAAGAGATTGTTATAGTAATATTTTACCTTGGAAATGAGGACATTAATACCAGCATGCTTATTATCCCAGCCAAACTCATTGATGGTATCTCCAGCATGCAAAACCACCTCATTTTTAATTATATATTCTCTGTATTGCCGCCTACGTGAAGCCTTGTGCAACCAAGCTGCTCCCCAGAGCAACTCGTCCTGTAACATTTTATTGCTTAACAAAACATTTTATTGATTCTTATGTTCATTCAAAGATTTCGTTTTATTGGGTTTGTTACCTGGTAACCATTCACATCACAGTAAAAAGGGCACACCGCAGAATGTAGGCTATTACTGTATGCTCCCCTGTGTCTATCAGCAAATTCGAACACCTAAAACGTAACCGTTTCACACACCAACGGTCAGTAATTAGTACTATTCTAGATAGGACCAAAAACAAACCGAATTAATTGTCTAATTCCCAACTATGGTGACTTGAGTGGAAGGTCATTGAGTTAATTTTACGCGCAATACCTATTGTGGAGAATGTTTGTTATAAATAACAAGAGAGAAATGACTCCAAATTAACAGGCTCGAAAAATATATTCCAGAATGGCAACATAATAACGGCACAGCAGTACATGCCCCACATCCGATTCAAGACAAAATAATTCTAGCTCCCATAAATTTTCTTAAATTCGTATTTCATATTGGTAAATGTATAAAGGGATCAATAATTGCAAATTGCGATTCGCAATTTATAGCTCCAAAAGGAACCGAAAGTCGGAGGAAAAACACTAGAAGACACCAACTTGAATTAAACGGCGGCATTTTGAACTACGAGAAAAATGCAGAAAAGTAAATAAACGGAGCCGTGGTAAAATTCTGTGATGTATGGTTTTTAACCGTGAGGAGTAAAAATCTAGTACCAGATAAAATTAATGGTGGTTGAATTGATACTTGTAAAGGAAATATCGCAGTGCCAAACAAGGAAAAGGTACAGTGTGTGTGACAGTGACGTACCTTAACGGCTCGATTGAGGAGCAATCTAGAGTAGGCGGGATCACGTGAATGAAATACAATAGACGCGGCGGCCAATGCAGCGGCGGTTTCGCCTGCCACGTCGGATCCGGGGTGGGATCCATCGATCTTATACACCGTTCGCAGTGTATCCATGTCCTCTGGCCTCTCCCAACAGTTGTGATCAGAGTAAGCATCACCGACCTGAACATAAACAACGCCAGGATCTGCCGTTACTTTTAACAAGTAATCAGTCCCCCATTTAACGGCCTTGACGGCGTTCTTCAGCTCAGACCCCATACTTCTCCCAAAATCGATTATGCTCCATGAAAGCAGAGTCGTCGTGAAGGCCATCGGGAAACCGAATTTAATATTGTCTCCGGCGTCGTAGTATCCGCCAGTTAAATCTCTCTGAAACATAGTACGAAAATCACAATGCTAATCCATAGAGAAAACAATGGTCTCCAAAGTAAAAGCAAGCAAAATTTTTAGACAAACAATGTACTCATTCCTGCTTGTGTTTCCATTTTCGATTAATCAGCTTGAAAAACAGCGTGAATGAGGAACAAAAACTTACTCCAACAGAGGCGCCGTCGTGCAAGGCGGAATCGCGGCGCCATTTGAGTCGCTGATCGGGAGGGAGCTTGCCGGAGCGCTGACCTTCGAAGAAGAGAATGCTCTTGCGGAGAGCGTCGTGGTAGTCATGACCACCGCCGGAGATAGGACGGAGAAACAAAAGCAACAGAATAAAGGCGACGCCGAATGCCATAGAAAAGGGGAGGGAAGGGAGTGATTTTGGCGCCATTGTTTTTCTGTTGTTGGGTGGTGCAAAAAAAGCAGCTACTCTGCTATGAGTTTTATAACAGAAAAAAGCCTCATTGGATTCCAGAGAATAGACCCAGTTAGACTAAGCCACGTGGATTCAGTTTACTGGTTGCAATTCGGATTCCAATGTAAAGCAAGCTTGACCGGGTTAAATTGGTTATTGACCGCTTTGTCGGGTTAAAATACCCTAATAAGGAAACCCGATTCAGCTGAAACAAAATGAACAAAATAATTAGGATTGACGAGTGAAGGGTGTATATTTACTGAATCCGTTATATAGAAATGGGAGAAAAACTCGTTTTTGAGGTTTTCAATTGTGTAGCCATATTTGGGTTGAATCCAAGATGAACATGTAGGGGAGAGCAAAATTCGGTTCGGTTCGAAAACCGAACTGAAAACCGAAAATCCAAAAAAGTGAGAACCGAAAATTGAACCGAATTAATTTCGGTTCGGTTTGAAACATGGTTAAACCGAAAATGATAAAAAATTGTTAAAAAATTCTACTTTCCGAAAGGCCTAAACTGACCCAGCGATCTATGAAAAACTTCGAAACGATAAATTAATAATCAAATTATGAATAAATTGCAACTTCAACGACCGAAAAGCGACTGAGTTCACACTGTAGTCACTTTGGATCGTTGGCCCGTAAACACATAAAAACTAACAGTAACAAAATTTGGCAAAATCCATATTCAATACTAATAATTACAATTCAACTAATAAATAATAGTGATACCATTGTTAAAATCAAATTGAAAAATTAATTGAGAACAAAAATTAAAATTGACACTGTTTTTCTCTTATAAATAAGCTATGAAAACTCTTGTTAAAAGCCGGGAATTAAAAAGCAAGCACAGAAACTTTTAAAAAATTGCAATTAGATCCCTAAAATCGAAAAATCGCAAAATTGAAGGCCTAAACGATGTTTTTTGGCCGAAAAACGATGGAAAACACAGCTTAGCTGTGATTTTAGATCGTTGGCCCGTTTCCGATGAGAAAACATATAAAAACACCAAAATCTAACAACCCCTAAATCTCAAAAAAAGCCTACAATATGCATAAAACCAAAAATGCATAGAGCAAATGGCCAAAATTGATGAATCAAAAATGAAAATATGGATTTTCGGTTCGGTTCTCTGGATTTTTGGTTTTTTTATCCAAAAACCGAAAACCGAACCGAACTGAAAATATGGAAAATGCATGAACCGAAAACTGAACCGAATGAATTCGGTTCGGTTTCGGTTCAGGTCGGTTCGGTTCGGTTTTAAAATATTTTTCTCTCCCCTATGAACATGGATTTTGATTTCTAAATTAAGCTTGGTAAATTAAATTTGTTAACTAGGTGGGTCTGAATAGGTTCGGGTCAAGTTCTTAATTCAAGTTCAATCAAGTTTTATACTTAAATTTTCGGAATCAAGTCAGATTAGTAAAATCCTTTCTAAACCTAAACAATTTTTCTTCGTATTTTTGGTAGATTAAAGAGATTAAAAGAACAAATTTCAAACATCAAATCGTTTACTTGATATGTATGTATGTATGTATGTATGTATGTATGTATGTATAGAGTAGGATAATTTACCTTCATTGGATAAAAAAATATATATAAAAGTTCAAACAATTGTTTAATATAATATATTAATATAATGCATATAATATTATAATTTACCAAATTAGATTCAGCGGAATATGAAAATTTAATCAGTTATACAAAAATCAAGTTCAACTCATAAAATAAGATAAATAATGAATACGAAACCGCCATGGTAAAAGTTAAGTCTTCAAATCAGATACTATATATCATCCGACTACCATGGCTGGTCATGCTGGCATCGGTTCAGTTTTTTTATATTTTTAAAACCAAAAAGCCAATTCTTACATAAAAAGATTAAAGGACCGTTGAAAGTAGCCCAGATAAGACTTAACTGCATTTTATGAAATTGTTTAAAAAACCGAAGTTAAATTTGAATATTTCAAGAAAACATGAATTAAAGAAAAAAAAAAAAGAATGTCAGTTTTATTTTGACATGTTAGTATGATTAAATAACAGGCCCTCGTTCCAAAATTTGATTAATAGGTTAACCCCATTTATACTAGACTTGGGCACAAGTGGTTGACCCGCGGGATCTGTCAACGCCCGCTCTTCATGGGATGTGTTTGGATAAAGTGATTGAAGATTAGGCTCGACCTGGCCCGAACCTGAAACGATCCGAGTAAAATATATGTCGGGCTAGGTTTTGATAATAAAATCCAAGCCCGACCCATCCGGCCCGAAATAATAATTATATATTTGTTTTATACATTCAAAGTAAAAAAAATTATATGGTTGAAATTTTTCATGTTTTTTTCTTAAAGTTTAACATTTAAACTCTATTTTGTGACTTATACTATAAATATATTTGGAATTATTTTTTCACAATTATATTTTAGTAATAAATATTAAGTTTTTTTATTTGAAACAAATAATAGTTAAAGTCGCGGGCTGTGGTTGGTTTTGATTATTAGTAAAGGCCCGACCCGAACCCGATGTATTTTTTCATGGGTTTGGGCCGGGGCTTGGGCTACTCATTATTTAGCTAGGCCCAATAAAGCCCGGCCCAATAAAGCCCGGCCCATGCCCAAGTTTAATTTATACATTCTGGCATTTAATATATTAAGTTAAATTAGTAATTCAACTCCTTAAATATCACATATAATTCGAATTTAGAGATGTGTATTGAGAAAATTGAGTTGGGAGGGTCGCTCTCTATATTGGGCCTCTTGCAATACTTGAGTCTAGATTACCAATCGCGAAAGGAAAAAAAATACTCTCTGATTTCTAATATTAAGCATTTTACATTTATCACTTTGCTTTCTTTTACATGTCATTTTAGAATATCAACGTAAATTTCAACAATTTTTTACTGATTTACACTTGTAATAATTAGGAAAGAGATTAAGTATAAATAAAGTTATAAGTTGTTAATTAAAAATGAAAGAGAATTTTATTACTATCTTCGGTGTCGAAAGATTGTCTTTTTAAGATTTTCATCAAAACCAATAAAACATTTATTGCTCTATCAAAGTGACTAATTTATATTTTTTACTTTATCATAAAATACTCTCTCTTCTTAACTAGTACTTTATAATTTCATTTTATACTTAATTTCTTTCTTATTTAATACAAGGATAAAATAGGAAAAAAGTGTCGAATATTGTATTGATATGTGAGAATGAAAAACAAAAGGGAAAACAAAATCTAAAAATGACAATCTTTCGGTATCGGATGAAGTATAAAGAAAAAGGGATAAATAGTCATTTTAGTAGTACATTAAATGTCTTATTGATTTTGATGAAAAGTCTAAAATGATAAGTATTAGAGCATCATTAATAGTTTGTGGATTCCAAGTCTAGATAGCATGTGGAATAAAAGTCTCTTTTGATGATGTGATAATAGTTTTAAAAATAAACAATGTCTATTTTATAAGATATGAATAGTAAAATATCTATTCCATTTAAAACTGTATTTATTGTAGACAATGTTAATTCATAAGATAAGATTAGTAGATTGTCTATTCCATTTTAAAATGTATTTATAGTAGACAATATCTATTTGGTTATCTACATCCAGACAATTAAATGGACATTATCTACAATTTGAAATGACACAATGCTACATCATATAGGGAAGATGGGCTAGACAAGCTACTAAAGATGCATTTTCAAAATGATTGTGTATCCCTTCTTATGTGTCAAGACAATTTGTGGAATAGACAAGCTACTACAAATGCTCTTAGGAACCTAAGAGAGTATTTATTTACTTTAAGTGTGGGTTTTAGCGATTTCATTTTTCAATTATTTTATTGAAGATAGGGAAAATGAGAAAAGAACAGGGGTGAAAGTTGCCCCACACGTTGAACCACCGCTTACACAACTCTAAAGGGCTATAGGGGGCAGAATACACTTGCAGACATTGCCATTCCCTACCCTAAAGCACCTGCCCCTTTATTATTATTATTATTATTATTAATTATTATTAAAGAATAACATTGAAAAATACAAATAGATAAAGAGAAAGAACGAGAGTTAAGTAATGAGAAACATATTTCGTCCACTCAAATCATGAGTTAATAAATCACTACAAAAAATCAGGATCAAATCCCAGTTGGATATCATGCTAGAAATTCTTTCGTGAGCAGTGAGAGCAACGACACTTATATTTCCCTCGCAAAAAATATGACTCACTACAAATTGCATCCCACTAAAAACCGCAAGATAATGCATCCATGTTGGTGGAACACACCACAGGACATGCATGCTTCTTTTATGGAGGAGAAAAACAACATAACTCGAATCACTCTCAAGTCAAAGATTAGACCAACCTCTAACAATTGCAACATCAACTGTGTGCATGGCAGACATCAATTCCGCAATAAAAGAGAAAATATAATCAACTAGGAAAGAAAACCAATGAATAACATGGAAATTATTACCCCTAAAAATATCTCCACATCTTGATGGACCAGGAGACCCCATTGAAAATGCATCGGTGTTGAATTTTATCCAATTCGAAGGAGGTGGGATCCAACGAACCAGAATGATCTTTTTAGCCTTTAGAACTTAGGCTACAAGCGGAGATTAGATAATACAACCTTTTCAATAGTGGAATTCCATACGTGCCTAAATTGTAAATGATTAGTTTGTCGAAGTATGCACCAAATATGATGCAGAGCAAGGTGGATGTTCAGCTTTTCCCTTAAAAATAGATATGCACCTTGCTCTCCAAATCACCCAAAGAATATTAATAATTACCACATTCTACAAAATTTGTATTTGAGAGCTAAAAGTTGCGTCAAAGTCAATGAAAGAATTATTTTCATATCCACTTAAATATCAAAAGAACGACCATATAAAAGCATAATACTCTTCCATAATTATTGAGTGAAAGGACAAAGAGAAGGTTTCGATTCTCCTCACTTCTGATAACAGTTATCAAATCGATATTTTATAAATTTTCTTTTGCTTTAGCATGTCATGACATAACTCATGAAAGCTTTCCAACAAATCACTAAATGAGAGGGGGCAATTTATGGATGCCAAAGTTTCCTCACCAAGTCACACTGCTGATAATCTTTATGTAACCAGCTATAGAACAACTTCAACGCGAAATTTCCATTACTCGCGAGACACTAAGCATATAGAATCATTAACATCTTTCATCGGGTTGACATGAGAAATAAGATCCTGAAGTAGAGAAGTTAATTAATAAGGGGGATCAGACAAGCCATCATTTGTCCTAAAATCATTAACCAAGCCTGAGCGCTTCATCCTATCACCACGACTCAAATCCATTTGATTTACCAATATCAGGGTAATCCACTCTGAGTTCCAAAAATCTAAATTTCAATTTTCCCCAAGAATCTACTCAATATTATATCGAAGGAGGCCATAAACATTTATAATGGAGAATCAAACATTAAAATTAATAATCCAAGTCTAGGAGATGTCATTTTTATAAACTTTTACAAAGTAACACAAAACAACTTTCATCACTAATGATCAGCCCCCATGCAAATCTGCAAGCATTAATGTATTAATTTCACCGATTCATTGCAAACCAAGACACTCCCCCACTACCATCGATTAAATGCAAAGACTCCACGGTATCATTATAAGTTTCCTTTTATCAATCAAACCAGTCCACACAAAGTTTCTAATGTCCTTCTTAAGACAATCCATAAGATGGCCATTTATACCATTAGGGAAGATGATCATTTATAAATTGTGAAAGAATGCATAAGTGAGTCGTATATTACTGAATGGATCAATATTGTACGGCTTCCATAGAGAGTATGCTACCCACCCACCTAGAAAATTTGTGCAAAATTTTGTGTAAAATAGGCCGAAGATGTCAAGCCTTCGGCGCACTGATACCCCAAGTAATTAAACGAAAATTCACCTGACGTAATACCAGTTTGAACGCATAGCCCTTGTAAACACAGCTAAATTGATAAAATAAATCCTTGATTCCTCTTAGTTAACCTGTTGACCGAAGTTCACACCATAGAGCTCAAACACATCTTTAATGATAGCCATGTTTTCCAAACTAGCATTACTAAATAATAAAATATTATCATCGTAAAGCATATGAGATGGGAAAGGAACAATAGAAATGTATCTAATCTGTTTTCTAATTAACCGGACTCATAAGATAAAAGATCAACCAGCTTAAATAATCCTTACCAATACCAAATAGAAAAGGGGAAACATGATCACCTTGACGAACACCTCTAGAGCATGGAAAGTAACCACTTGATCCAACATGAGTATCCAACTCACGAAAGCAGATCAAAAACCAAAAGAATTTAGCCCCATTCCATCCTATCGAAAGCCTTTTTGATGTTATTTTATTTGTTAAATTACCACCAAAATAATCTTTATTTGACATATTAACTGTTAGACATTATGTATGTCCTAAAGGAAATTATGGTGAAATGTCTTAATTCGTTAATATGTACAAACCTTTCAGTTTATTGTTATCAACAAAAAGATATCTTTATTTTATATTGACGATCGTGTTTTGTATTTTACCGCTTGTTTTTTATTTCATTGAGACTGAACATTAATGAAGTGGACAGATTGACATGTGTAGGCTTACTCCTTAGATTGGATCTAAGCAACTGATCGCATAAGCTGAAAATGGTACCTTGAGTTAACACATGGATGTGTTCAAAGAGATACATTAGAGACCTCTATAAGATACACAATTGGAAATAAGTATATCCATATGTTGGTGTCATGTCTTATTATAGTAGCAATATAAATATCCTTAGACATGAGTAAATAATTACCTTGTATAGAAGTTATTATGCTTTGGATCATACCTAAGCATTACCTATTGCTAGGATGATACGGTTGATATCAAGTATAGCAATGATTGTTTGTTAGTAAGTTGAGTAGTCAAGATGGGATCTATCACTCCTGATATAGTAATATATTTGGAGTTGTATCTTAGGGCCTCTAGTTAAAGAGACACATTATATAACCTCTTATCTGAGTATGTGATTAATAGAACAGGGTTTCTAGTCAAACACATTATATAAGGTGAGTGGTGTTCTTCATGAACAAGTCTAACTTTGGGATAGTTACGATTATTAAATGAGCTAATATGTTATTCAAGCTCAATGAACTAGATGTTACTTAACATGATTAAAGGATTATATTATATTGGTTACTACTGCAGAACCAGATCAAGTCACAAGCACGAATGTAAAGAGTATCGGGGGATCATATGGCTTTACTAGAAATCCCATTTGATTTTCTATAGTCATCGAGTTTCATATGGGTCTAGAATACTGAGCCTATCTGTTCCCGAATGGAAAGCTAAGTTTAGGTAAAACTTAAACGGCTCGATACCACAGGATCATATAAGGTCTCACACATTAGAACTTTAACCAAACCAAGTAAAAAGAACTTAATAAATGAGGCCTATATCGAGAATAAAGGAATTCAAATTGTAATGGTTAAATTATTGACCAGTTTAACCTGTCAACCATTTTGGAAAAGGAATATAGGAAAGTTAAACCATGAAGCGAGGGTTGGAACTTACACAAGTGAACCTTATGAATACGGGTTATTCATGAGGGCATGTCCACTTGCCACACGAGCACAAAAGTGCTCGCGTGTGCCGCGGGATGCAGAAGTGCAACAATGGCAGTGCTAGCGCGAGACTGTGGGCTGAAGGCCCACAAGCGTTACTAGTTAGCAACGCCTGTTGTGGCCAACAAGTCCAACTCGTGAGATAAGGCAAGCCCATAATGGGCTTGCTTTGTGTAGAACACACAACCCACCAAAGTGAGCTGTGCGTACGATTAAGACCCGTAGAGCTTGGAGATCCGCGTTGTGACTCGCGTATGGGATGGGGATTTTCCCCATCTTACATTGCTATTTTGGAGAGCTTATATGCTCCCCTCTCCCTATATAAAAGAGCTCTCCTCTTCCTTTTCAAAACATTTCAGTTCAACGCTTTCTTAAGAACTTGACTCTTTTCTTGAGAATTATTTTGAGATCCTCCCACACTTTCTCTTAGAAATAATTTTTGAGAATTTTCTTGAGAGTTTATTTTATTTTAGAAAGGGCAATCTCACTTATTTTCAAGTTGATCTATGAGTGGTCTAGAAATCACTTGTTAATTAACGAGTTCTCCCTTTTCAAGGAGTATTTGGTCAGTGGGGTTCATGTGGACTATTCATAGAGGTTGTCCTACACTTGGAGGTTAGTGCTAATGAGGTTTTATCGGATTTCTCTAAGGGATGCAGTGCCACAACTAGGAGGCATGCATCAATTGTTAATGATCTAACTTAGACACTAGATCTCTTTTATAAGTGTTTGTAAACCTGTTGTATATGCTATGTTTATCAAAGGTTATATAAATCTTGTCATGTTTAAGAGTTCTTTTTAGGTTAATTTTAATTTTTGAAATGTTATCATGTTAGTTCGCATGTTCACTACTTTCCTAGATTTACCAACATTGATGCCCTCCGAAGCCATAATAATAAAATTATGAATTTTTCTGCCTTTAATAAAACCATATTGGTTTAGCGAAAGGATGCATGAAGTAAATTTCCCCAAATGGCAAGCAAGAATTTTGGTGATAATTATAAGAATAAAATTTGACGTTGTTATTGGCATGAAGTCCTCAATATGCTCTTCCCTTTCAATCTTCGAAATCAAAACCATAACACTCAAATTTATCCCCGGAAGCATGAACCCCGTATCAAAAACATGGTGGACTACTCTGCAAACATCTACACCTACAAAACTTCAATATTTTTTTGAAAAAGAAACTTGTATAACCATTTGACCTCGGTGCATGACAAGTGTATAATTACACTTATTATCATAACATTTTCAATCATAAAATGATATGGTTTTGTTTCATTTTATACTTCATATAAAAGATTTTACGTGGTATGTAGTTGTTTTTTATGCAAATGCAGAAACTAGGTGAATCTTGGGAGTAAAATGATCAAAAGCAGAATTCTATGGAAAAAAGAGTGAAAAAGGTGCAAAAAGATGCGTGGAATACAAAGATTTATCTTAGAATCAAAGCTGTTAAAGATTGGCAAAGTTGTGAAGAAGAGACGTGAGGAAAAAGATATGTCACGATCTTGACACCTATTGAAAAAGGTGTAAAAAGATGCGTGGAATACAAAGATTTGGCTTAGGATCGAAGCTGTTAAAGATTGGCAAAGTTGTGAAGAAGAGATATGAGGAAAAAGACATGTGAGTTGTTACTCCTCATAAGCAGAAAGTTACAAATCATTATTCATGATTGTGACATGTGATTCACGGTTGCGACTTGTGATGGTTATTGGCTATCTCTTTTCAACTACCAACTGCCAGATAACAACGATTAATCGCCATCAACTACCAATCGAAAAGACACCTTTTGGAAGTCAACCAATCATGAAAAGTTGCCATTCCATTATGGATAAGGATGAATCTTTGCATCCAATCATATTGAAGTGATGTAACTCTTCGCCAATGGACACGACTCTTCGTTTGGATAGACGCAACCCTTCGCACTCTATAAATAGGGTTCAAACTCAATCAATTTCATGGTGTATGGGATATGTGATGCATGGTGCATGACAATAGATGGTATACGTGTATAGATAGAGAGTGAAAATATCTAGGTTTCGCTACGTTCAAAGTCTTAGCGAGAAAAATGTATAAGTGATCCGATTCTTATTTTGATCACTATATTTCTACACAAATTCGAGCGTTTGTTGTATGACTGTAATTGCAAATTACTTATCAATAAAATTTTTCATTCTTCAACATTCTATTATTCGAGATTGACAAAGAATAGTATCCTAGCGGAGGTTCTATACGAGTCGAGACCGAATTCAAAGTAGACACAGGAATTGCGGGAGTTGATGGCTCCCATTAAAGAGTGGATACGACTTGATCAACTTTAGCTTTCACTTGCATACCTTGCAACTTTACTTTGTTTCCTGCTTATACTTTTTATTTCGAAGTTTATGATATGTCTATGTGTCATAACAAGAATTTCGTCTTGCGTCATTTATATTAATCAAGTTATATGCTTTTGAGTTAACTTTAAGAGTGATTTCGAGGTTAACAAGATTGCGTATAATCACTGGATCTGTGATTATAACGCTGTTTAGTGAGCCAACACTTTTAGAATGGTAACTTGCTAAATATGGCTATGTGAGAGCGACCCGTACTAAGCATAGTAATATTATTATCCAGGTTCTTATAAGTGTCATAATTCGTTTACCCTGGACTTAGAAAAGTCATATCATGTGTTGCTCTGCGATGAATTATTGAATATTAGGGCGTCTAGAACCGTATTTGTTGAAGTTATCTAATGTACGCAATATTCTTGATGATTTTGCTTATTTTTCTCTGCTAAACTTGTTCTTAGGAATATCTTTATATTTTACATCTTTTATAGTATGTTCATACATCTATCTATTCATCCATCTATCATCCAAATCATCCAACTCTAATAAAATTCCCTATTTTCGTTTACCCCGTAACTCTAGTTGATCTTTAGACTTGAATTCCTTCCCTGTGAGATTGATATCTTTTAAAACTACATCGAAATTGTATACTTGCAGTGGTCACCATTTTTCTGTTTGGTAAGTGGTATTGACAACACCTGTTCGTATTTTGAACTTCTTAACTTTTCAGTAAAAGAGTTGGGAACAAGGTTTTTGGCTTCATTACAAAATATAAGCTCTCAGAATCAGTAGAGTCAAAACCTTGCGATCAAGTTTTTAGCGCCGTTGCCGGGGAAGCAAGTGCGTTTTAGAGATTATATTACCGAACAACGGGCAATTATATTTATTTATAAAAAATTTATTTATTTTTTTTTGTTTTAGTTATAAATATTTAAATTTTATTATTAACATATTTTTCTTGCTTATTCATTGAGTTTTCTTTCTAGCCTATGCATGCCAAGTATGCATAGTTCGAGAGAAAGTTTGGATTCTTTCAAATCAGAAATAGAATGATTTGGTAGGACAAGGAAACGGAGAAGTAAGAGACAGAGAAGAAGGATGGCTGAAAAAGATCAACCATAGAATGATCAGCCTCAACCAAGGTTCATAGATTATGTTGTTCCGACCATCAATGGTAACAATCAGGGAATTGTTAGACCACCCATTAATGCAAATCAGTTTGAAATCAAGCTAGCATTACTTCAAATGATTAGCAATAATGTCCAATATTATAGTCTACCCAATGAAAATCTGAATGCTCACATTGCAAACTTTCTAGAAGATTGTGATACTTTCAAAATGCAAAATGTTCCTAATGAAGCAGTTAAACTTCACTTATTTCCATTTACACTTCGTGATAAAGTGAAAGTTTGGTTGAATTTATTACCCACCGTAAGACTCATTAAAGAAATCACTTCCTTTACCTAGAAAGATAGTGAATCCTTGTACGAAGCCTGGGAACGTTATAAGGAACTTCAGCGAGTTTGTCCTCATCATGGTTTACCCCACAATGTGATTTTGCAAACTTTCTACAATGGAATAAATCATGTTACATGAGGAGAGATTGATGTTATGGCTGCGGGTCCTCTTATGAAGAAAACTAGTCAAGAAGCCTTTGATCTTTTGGAAGATATGGCAAATAACAATAGTATGCTGCTGGTGGAGAAAGCACAAGTAAGTACTACTACTCCTACTCATTCGCATACCGCATCTACATCTTCTAGTTCAGTTAAAAAGGTCAATGAATAAGATCTTATTTCTACTATGCAAGCATAAATATTTGGATTATCTCATAAGATAGATAACATGCATATAAGTAAGAGTAACCCTTTGACATGTGAAAATTGTGGTCAAATTGGACACACTGCTTTTGAGTGTAACTTTAACCCATGTGTAGGGGAGCAATTAAGTTATGTTCAAAGTCAAGGGAATTCTTATGACAATAATGGAAATAATTATAGGAGTTCTAATTGGAAGTATGGTGATAATCAACAAAAGAATTATCAGAGTACTGATAGAATAGGGCAATTAACAAGTTAGATAGACAAGTTTCTAGAAGGAGTTTGTAATAAGTAATCAGAGTATGAGGAATGTTACAAAAAGTTAGAGAATAAGATAGATCAAATGTTTAAAAATCAATCATCTTCTATTCATAATTTGGAGATACAAGTTAGTAAATTAGCAAATGCTATTCCATCTAGAGGAAAAGGCCATTTACCTAGTAACACAGAAGAAAATCCTAAGGAAAATGTTCATGCTATAGCCCTTCATAGTGGTAAATTACTAGATAAACCAAATCTTTTGGGTATGCTTGCTAATGATGTTGTTGAAGTACCGGATGATTATCCGAGTAAATCAAATGATAAAGCAGGAGAGGATGAATAACCTAAATCTGGAAAGGTTGATCCCCCTCAACCACCATTTCCATAAAGAATTAAGAAGAAGAATGAGGGTAAGCAATTCATTGAGTTTATCAACAAACTTGAATCATTCATTGAAGCCATTACACAGACTCCAAACTACGGTAAGTTCGTAAAAGAACTTTTATCTCGTAAACATAGTTTAGAAGGAATATCGAAAATATCTTTAATAGAAGATTGTAGCAAAATAATAACTGCTACAATGCCCACTAAACTTAAAGATCCAGGAAGTTTCACAATACCGTGTAAACTTGGAAACATTTCCTTTCCAAAATGTTTATGTGATCTTGGGGCTAGTATAAATCTTATGCCTTTATCGATCTTCAAAGAGTTGAAGTTTGATGATGAAGTTAAAAGGACAAATATGGTTTTGCAACTAGCCGACCAGGCTATTAAATGTCCTTACGGTATAGTTGAAAATGTGCTAGTTAAAGTGGATAAATTTTTTTTCCTAACAGACTTTGTTGTGTTGGATTTTACGTATGATGAAAAATGTCCTATAATCTTAGGAAAACCTTTTATGCATACTGGCAAAGCATTGATAGATGTGTCGGAAGGTAAAATTAAGTTAAGACTAGGAGACGATATGTTGAATTTAACATGGATAAGGCTGATAAATACCTAATGGATGAAGATATATGCATGAAACTTGACTTGATTGATGCTTGCAGCCAAGAAGTTGTTAAGTTAGATTTCATCCATGAATATGAAGTCAATGGTTTGAAAAACTCCATTGATCCATAAATCTCTTATGTTTTCCAAAATGAATATATATATATATTTTCATTGTTTGTGTGTATTTTAAGTTAGTGTGTTTTTTTTAATTAAAAGAAAAGAACAAAGTTTTTGGATTTTGAACATATCGCGACCGCGACTTATATGACGCTCATGAATTAAGTTTTCAAAACTGTCTGTTTCTGTATGGAGAAAGTCACGATCGTGACTTGTGCGATTTTATAGCAGTTATTGTTGTAACGGCTCTATTTCTAACGGTTATAAATCATATATATCAGTTGAAACAGCCATAATTACTCAATTTCCTATATATATATA
>CATIWQ010275764.1:0-19376 GCA_949673415.1 Euphorbia schlechtendalii | reverse complement strand
AGCCCAGAATGTTTTGCTTCTAACATCAGCAACCTTGTAAATGAACAGGGGTTTAATATCATTCTGACCCTTGTATAGCTTATTATCTCTGATGGATGTGTTTGTCATTTAAAATATTAGTTTCATTTCTCTTTTCTTTTTATAATTAAATATATGAATATGATAAACAATAGATAAACTCCATCTATGAGGAGGTTACCTTACTTGGTTCTGGAATCAAGCATTTCTTCCCTAAGGTACATTTCCATAGCTTTTATTGTGTCATTCCTGTTTAACTCTTCTCTAAGCATTGCAATATCATCAAGAACATACTTGCTTCGGGATTTTTGCTTTGGAGTGTTCGTTTTGAAGATTTCTTTCTTTGGTAGCTCTGTTTTTTTGGCAGATGTATATTGTCTTTTGGCAGGACGCTGTGGTTCATCTTCTTCATCTCTTAGTGTTTTTCCTCTGCCCCTGCCCCTGCCCCTACCCCTGCCTCTTCCTCGGCCTTATTGCACTTTTGCTGGAGGAGTTTGCATAGTCCTTATTAGGGGTTTCACTATATTTTCCTCACCCACTGTGCTTGCAAATCTAACTTTCTTCTCTCCCTTTTTCATGCAACAAAGTTGGGATGATAAATAAAACATAATTATCCAACAATGAATGCTTGCATGCATAAATGTTTTTAGTATTTTTTTTAAATCTTTAATTTGTATACTCACCTTTTTTTTCAACTCCAATGATTTGCTTTCCATGTAATCGGTCTCTATTTTATTTAGTATTGCATTGTCATGAATAGAGTCCAGGGAGAAGGGAGAATCATCCTAATATAATAGAACAAGAAATATAGATGAGATTTTTTATAAATCTCAGTAGTTTGTAACTCAGTTTCAATCTTCATACTATTTACATACTAGTTAACTTCCAGTTTTCATGATTATTCATTTATTGATGGCATTTGTTTTTACTATCAGTGGTTCAATTCTATTTTTAGTTCAATACCAATTAGATACCCGTTTCCTACCACTTTCTTATTAGTTTTGACATTTTTTATTCTTCATACTAGTTAGATACCAGATTACTACTGTTTTAATTTCAATACCATTTAAATACCAGTTTCCTACCACTTTCTTACTAGTTTTGACATTTTTTATTCTTCATACTAGTTAGATACCAGATAGATACCAGATTACTACTATTTTAATTTCAATACTATTTAAATACCAGTTAGATACTAGTTTCTTACCAGTTTCTTACTAGTTTTGACATTTTTTGTTCTTCATACCAGTTAGATACCAAATTCCTACTGTTTTAATTTCAATACCATTTAAATACCAGTTAGATACCAGTTTCCTATCACTTTCTTACTAGTTTTAATTTCAATACCATTTAAATACCAGATAGATACCAGATTATTACTATTTTAATTTCAATACCAGTTAAATACCAGTTAGATACCAGATTCCTACCAGTTTCCTATTCTACATTCTTTTTTTCCCTAAAATTAAGTGAATTATTCAGTTGTTAGTTGTTTCATTTCTATGTATATGTGTAGTAGTAAGTTTTCATACCAATTAGATACTAGTTAAATACCAATTTATCTCATTTTACCAGGTTAAGTTATTGGTAAACTTGTTTTTTCTTCATTCCTACCAGTTAGACACTAGTTTCTTCAAAATTTATATGTGTTTTGTACTTATACCTTTTTTGTGGAGAGGATTTGCATTGCATTGGTAGCTTCCAATTCTTCATCATTCAGCTTGTCATTGGCCTTTTCCTTTTCCACCACTTGGCTCCTCTCATGTGATTCATCAGTGCTTGGGGTTAGTAGGTGGAAAGTAGGTCTGTTTTTCTTTCTTCCATAAGTCGCTCTTATTTTAATTGTTTCGTTCTCCTTCTCTACAGCATCCTTAACTGATAATACTGATTCCTCCGCAATTTTTTTTATGTAATCCCAATCATTAAGGCTGTACTTAGGTTTAGCAATAGCCACATTTGCTAACTCAGTGGGAGTGATTTCCGTTTGCATTGCTAATTCGATCAATAGCGGAGTTTCTTGTTGTAACTTTTGAGCAACGTTTTCTTTGTTTTTAGCATCTTTCCCTACTTCCATAATCCCCATTTCTTCTTTCTCCAATGTGGTGGGAATGACTTGTTCCTCAACCTACAAAAAGTATGTTTGTTTAATATTTTTAACCTTTATACTAGATACAAACTAGATAAAATGTGTAACCACTGTTTATGTAATAAAATGTAATATTTCAATAACATTTTTTTATTAAGTACCATATTTTCCCATTTTTTTCTTAGTTTCATGCTTTTTTTAAAATACTAGATAAGTACCAGATAGATACCAAATCAATGTAAATATGAATTTTTTTTGTTTTTTCTTACCATGCTAGATTCGGTCACCCTTTCAGTTGGTTGTTGTTCCTTTTCTTGGCTCTCAGTGTCTAATGGGATTCTATCTGCATGTTTTTTATCACTGCCAACAGCCTGGGGGAAAAAGACATTATACGTATTAATAGTTGGTTTTGTTTTGTTTTTTTATAGTAAAGTCAGGAAGTATACATGTAATAATTTTTCTTACTAGAAAATGTATGATTTCTGCTTCTTGGCTATGGGAGTCTATTATGATTATTGGGGGTTGATATTCATTGCTTTTTTGCAGCTATCCTGGCATTGGATCCTGGATTTGATCTCGATTTCCACTGTCCAGTTCAACTGTTGCAATGTACTCCTCTTCAATTTGGACAGCCTGAAAAGTTTCATACCAGTTATATACCAGTTTTCTACAATAGGTTTTAGTTTTCATACAAGTTTGTCTTTGTTTGATTTCTTCATACCAATTTCCTACCTACTAGTGTCTTTTTTATTTTTTAGGATAAATGATTTTTATTAGCACAAGTTATGTTGTTTCATCCCAACACTTTATTGTCCTGAGTTTTCACCTTTATACCATTTATATACCAGTTACATACCACTTTCTATATTTATACTAGTTAAACAACAATTACCTACTAGTTACATACTATATTGTGTTTCATACCTCTTTTTCTGTCTGTTTCGATCCATCACTTCTTAGTCCTCCTTCTTCTTCATATGCTAACACCTCTATGCTGATCTCATCTGTTGTTCTTAGTTCTTCTATTTTTTTATCACTTTTTTATCCTACTTCTTCTTCCTGAGTTTTTAATTAAGTTTTTTGTTAGATATTGTTATTATCCATAATAGGGACATTTTTTAATTTTTTATTCAAGCAATCGATACTTACATTTCCAATCAGCAAACTCTCATTACTTTCTGGGATCATTTCGTCGCTTCTATCTTTATCGCTCGTTCCCCCTTGTTTGACAATTTGTAATATATTTCAGATTTTGATGTTGTAAATAAACTATTCTTTACAATCAATTTGAGCATCACATTTTATCTATTTTTTTAACTTACATCTATATCCATCGGGTGAATGACTTCTTTTGATTTATTTCCTTTAGTTGCATTAGAGTCACTATATCCGCCTTCTTCACATTCTTTTTCATCATCACTTTGCTCATTCTCAGAGCTTGTTTCAATATCAGATGACATTTGATATTTGCTTTTCTTTTTGCTGAGGACTTTATCCTGGATGATTTTTTTTAGTTTAGCAATTTCGAGCATAAGATTTCTCTGGTTCTTCTCTAATTGTTCGATCTTCTGCCCCATCTCCTTCACCATTATCTCCAGCTTCTCCACTTTCTTAGATGTTTATGTGTCTTCTGAGCACATATCTACCAACTTTAGTGGTTCAGGGAATGGGTTGAATTCACCCAATTTCAGATTGCGCAACTCCTCCTTGGTTGGCATGATTTTTCTTATTTTTATCTACATGTAAATTTGTTAGATATTAAAATCATTTTTTTCACAGGATAGACAAAAATGAAAGAATCACAGTAGTATCACGTGTGAAGTTTATAAGTATATGGTTGAAAACTGGTTCATACTAGATACCTACCAGTTTCCTACCAGATACTTATGAGTTTTCATACAGGCATATTAGTTTATTGTTTTTATTTTTATATTTTTTATTTTTTCAAAGAAATTCAGTACTTACAAAATTTTGGGTGAAATTGAACAAATTGTTTTCCATGCCAGCAGTTTTGGAAGCTGTGTTTTTACGCCTCCACATGAAAAACCTCTCCTTGAACTCCTCTCCCTTCTTCAGATTAATTCTTTCACATACGACACCTTCGCAAGGTCCATAGACCTCATAAAACCAGACTTGAAAAACCATTGGGAAGCCGGTTATCACATATGACTGTTTTGCTCCTTGCTTCCTCATTGGCAATTTCAGTCCATTCAGTGTTGCTTGGTAAGAAAGACTCCCCCAAGCTACCTTTGTGTAGTTTCCTGAGTACACTGAATCAAAAATTTTGAGAGGGATTTTGCTGCTCGGTTCATTCTCTAACATGTAGCAGCTTATGAAGTAGACCATCGCCATAGTGAATTAGTCATCGTCATTTTCAATTTCGACTCGAGTTTTCAGGCTCTGGTCAATCAAATTAGGCTGCCTCAGAATATGCTCCATCATATTTTTTGTTATGCTTCTTTTTTCTCTCGGGAAATACTTGTTGAGGAATTCAGCAGATTCACTGGTCTCTATCATTTTGTAACCGTCTTCTGCTGTTGTTGGTAGGCCAAAGATCAGAATGAAATGCTCCATCCCAAAATATACAGGCTGCCCTCCAATCTCTATGTACATGCAGTCTTTGTTATTCTGATCTATCTCACGGATTAGTAAATTATGCAGAAGGTTCTTGTGTGCCTTCATTATGTTCTGTTTGAAGAATTTTTCGAAGCTAGAATCCTGCATTCTATCAATAACACCATTCAGAGCATTGTCTACAATGTACTCGACGATTGTTTGGTTGGAGACAACTTTAGCTGCGGATGTTTATTTTGAGCCCCTTGGTAGGACAAGGCTGTAAGGCTGCACATTTTTTGTGTTATTTTTCATTGTTAGGCATCATATTTAATGAATAAATATATAAAGTTCATAAAACTTACATACTATGTTCCTGTTTACTAATAAGTTCCCAATTAATACCAGTTAGATACTAGTTTCCTATGTGCTTTTCGTCCAAACCATATTTAGATATTAGTTAGATACCATTTTATGAATTGTTTTTCAAATTCATACCAGTTAAATACTAGTTTCCTACTTTTAGTTATTTAGTTCCTTCAACTTATACCATTTAGATACCAGTTAAATTCGTTTTCAATCTTCATACTAGCTAGTTAGATACCACTTACTCAATCTTCATACCAGTTATATACTAATTTTGACATTTTTTTGTTTTTCATACTAGTTAGATACCAGATAAATACCAGATTAAATCTGTTTTAATTTCAATACAATTTAAATACCAGTAAGATACTAGTTTCCTACCACTTTCTTACTAGTTTTGACATATTTTGTTCTCCATACCAGTTAGATATCAGTTATATGCACGATTCCTACTGTTTTAATTTCAATACCATTTAAATACCAGTTGGATACCGGTTTCCTACCACTTTCTTACTGGTTTTGACATTTTTTGTTCTTCATACTAGTTAGATACCAGTTAGATACTAGATTACTACTGTTTTAATTTCAATACCAGTTAAATACCAGTTAGATACCAATTTCCTACCACATTCTTTACTAGTTTTGACATATTTTATTCTTCATACTAGTTAGATACCAGATTACTACTGTTTTAATTTCAATACCAGTTAAATACCAGTTAGATACTAGTTTCCTACCACTTTCTTACTAGTTTTGACATATTTTAATCTTCATTCCAGTTAGATACCAGTTATATACCAAATTCCTACTGTTTTAATTTCAATACTAGTTTCCTACCATTTACATACTAGGTTTTGTTTTTTGTTTCATTATGCAGTTTCATTCAAACTTCATACCATTTAGATACCAGTTACATTTCCTCTGTCTAGATTCGATTTCCATCTTCATACCAATTATATACTAGTTTCCTACAATCATTCCACTTAGATCTTTCATTCCACTTAGATCTACAATCATCTTCTTTAAAATCAGTTTCGTATATACCAGTTTATTATGTAGTTTATCAGAACCATATTTAATACCAGTTAGATACCATTTTATGGATTTGTGTCTTTACCTCCTGTAGTTTCTAACTTTCTTCCTTTGTTTGGACTTGAGCTTTTTCCTTTCTGACCTTTTTCATTTGTGTTGTCTCTTGTTTTACTTGATCAGTTTTCTTGCGTGCCATTTTTCTACCGGTTTTTTTTGTCGGAAAATTCAATATTAAAAGAAATTACTTGATAATGACAGATTTTTTAGGTTTCCAAAATTGAAAATACTTACTACGAAGGAGGTGAAGATTGCTTGAAGACTTGAGAATTGAAATTGCTTGAAGTTTATCATTTCGTGAGTTGAATGGCTTTAGAATTTTTGTTCGGAAAGCTAGGGCCGAGAGTGGGATCGTGAGATTTTTCTAGGGGCGAGAGTGGGATCGTGAGTTTTTTTATTGAGAGTGGGAGTGAGAATGAAGGAGGAAAGCGGTTACTGTGTATGGGACGTATAGAAAGTGAAAGGTTTTGGGTAGAACGTATGAATTAAAAGTAAGAAAGTTAATTAGGACAAAATAGTTAAGGCCCAAAACTTGGCCTGAAATTATTCCCAAATTTTGGCCCATTTATATAATTACCCCTTAAAGTTTTGGTATATAATTTTTTTTACCAAATAAGTTTCAAACTCATCTTATATACATTCTAAGTTATTTTATTTCTTTCCACTACTGATGACATCACAGATGATGTCATGTTTTTTTTAATTTTCTCATCTTACTTTACCATTATCTTTTAATCCGTTCATTTTTTGGATATGCCGCTTTAGAGTTTTTTTTCATCTCATTTTTATCTTCGAAAAATCATCCATTATGATATACTTTTTTGATAAATTTCTTTCAACTGTTCGATATATGGTAGGGACGTGGTAGGAACATGGTAGGAAGTAAAAAATGACAACTCTGAAAATATTATTGTAGCTTCTTGATAAATAACTGATGAAAAGAGCACTATTCAGTAGTTAAACATGACAGGAGCACTATCTGGTAGTAACATAGTAGGAATATAAGAAAATTAACTTCAAAATCAAACAAAATAGAAGCAGATAACAACATGGCAAGAACATGGTAGGGACATGGTAGAAGTAAAAAATGACAACTCTGGAAATATTATTATAGTTTTCTGATAGATAACAGATGAAATGAGCACTATCCAGTAGTTAAACATGACAGAAGCACTATTTGGTAGGAACATGGTAAGAAAATAAACTTGAAAAAAAACAAAACAGAAGTAAATAGCAACATGGTAGGGACATGGTAGGAAGTAAAAAAATGACAACTCTGGAAATATTATTATAGTTTCCTGATAGATAACTGATGAAAGGAACACTATCCAGTAGTTAAACATAATAGGAGCACTATCTGGTAGGAACATGGTAGGAAAATGAACTTGAAAATCAAACAAAACAGAATCAGATAACAACATGGTAGGAACATGGTAGGGACATGGTAGGAAGTAAAAAATGATAACTCTAGAAATATTAATGTAGCTTCCTGATAGATAATTGATGAAAGGAGCACTATCCAGTAGTTAAACATGATAGGAGCACTATTTGGTAATAACATGGTAGGAAAATGAACTTGAAAATCAAACAAAATATAGGAAGATAACAACATGGTAGGGATATGGTAGGAAGTAAAAAATGACATCTCTGAAAATATTATTGTAGTTTCCTTATAGATGACTGATGAAAGGAACACTATCCAGTAGTTAAACATGACAGAAGCATTATCTGGTAGGAACATGGTAGTAACATTGTATGAAAATGAACTTGAAAATAAACTAAACAGAATTAGATAACAACATGGTAGGGACATGGTACGAAGTCAAAAATGACAACTCTTAAAATATTACTGTAGTTTCCTAATAGATAATTGATGAAATAAGCACTATCCAGTAGTTAAACATGACAAGAGCACTATCTGGTAGTAACATGATACGAAAATGAACTTGAAAATCAAATAAAACAGAAGTAGATAACAATATGGTAGGAACATGGTAGGGGTAGGAAGTAAAAAATGACAACTCTGGAAATATTATTATAGTTTCCTGATAGATCATTGATGAAAGGAACATTGTCCAATAGTTAAACATGACAATAGCACTATCTGGTAGGAACATGGTAGGAAAATGAACTTGAAAATCAATCAAAACAGAATTAGATAACAACATGGTAGGAACATGGTAGGGATATGGTAGGAAGTAAAAAATGACAATTATTGAAGTATTGTTGTAGTTTCCTGATAGATAACTGATAAAAGGAGTACTATCTAGTAGTTAAACATGACAGGAGCACTATTTGGTAGGAACATAAACAAAACAAAAGCAGATAATAACATGGTAGAAACAAAGTAGGGACATGGAAGAAAGTAAAAAATAACAACTCTAGAAATATTACTATAGTTTCCTAATATATAACTGATGAAAGAAGCACTATCCGGTAGTTAAACATGACATGAGCACTATCTGGTAGGAACATGGTAGGAAAATGAACTTAAAAATCAAATAAAACAGAAGCAGATAACAACATGGTAGGGACATGGTAGGAAGTAAAAAAAGATAACTTTAGAAATATTACTGTAGTTTCCTGATAGATAATTGATGAAAGGAGCACTATCTAGTAGTTAAAAATGACAGGATCACTATCTGGTAGTAACATGGTAGGAACATGGTAGGAAAATGAACTTAAAAATCAAACAAAACAGAAGCAGATAACAACATGGTAGGAACATGGTAGGGACATGGTAGGAAGTAAAAAAAGACAACTCTGGATATATTATTGTAATTTCCTCTAGATAACTAATGAAAGGGATACTATTTAGTAGTTAAACATGACAAGAGCACTATCTGGTAATAACATGGTGGGAACATGGTAGGAACATGAACTTGAAAATCAAACAAAACCAAATTAGTTAACAAGATGGTAGGAACATGGTAGGGACATGGTAGGAAGTAAAAAATGACAACTTTAGAAATATTGCTGTAGTTTCCTAGTAGATAACTGATAAAAGGAGTACTATCCAGTAGTTTAACATGACAGAAGCACTATCTGGTAGTAACATGGTAGGAACATGAACTTGAAAATCAAACAAAATAGAAGTAGATAACAACATGTTAAGGACATGGCAGGAAGTAAAAAATGATAACTCTGAAAATATTATCGTAGCTTCCTGATCTATAATTGATGAAAGGACCACTATTCAGTAGTTAAAACTGACATGAGCACTATTTGGTAGGAACATGGTAGTAACATGAACTTGAAAATCAAACAAAACAGAAGCAGATAACAACATGGTAGGAATATGGTAGGGACATGGTAGGAAGTAAAAAATGACAACTCTGAAAATATTATTGTAGCTTTCTGATATATAACTAAATAAAGGACCACTATCCAGTTGTTAAACATGACATGAGCATCTAGTGGGAACATGGTAGGAAAATGAACTTGAAAATCAAACAAAATAGAAGCAGATAACAACATGGTAGGAACATGGTACGAACATAGTAGGAAGTAAAAAATGACAACTCTAGAAATATTATTGTAGTTTTCTGATATATAACTGATGAAAGGAGCACTATAAAATAGTTAAATATAATAGGAGCACTATCTGGTAGGAGCATGGTAAGAAAATGAACTTGAAAAATAAAACAAAATAGAAACCGATAACAACATGGTAGGAACATGGTATGGACATGGTAGGAAAACGAACTTGAAAATCAAACAAAACAGAATCAGATAACAACATGGTAGGAATATGGTAGGGACATGGTAGGAAGTAAAAAATGATAACTCTGGAAATATTACTGTAGTTTTCTCATAGATAACTGATGAAAAGAGTACTGATCTAGTAGTTAAACATAATAGGAGCACTATCTAGTAGTAACATGGTAGGAACATGGTAGGAAAATGAACTTCAAAATCAAACAAAATAGAAGTAGATAACAACATGGTAGGGACATGGTAGGAAGTAAAAAATGACAACTCTGGAAATATTATTATGGTTTCCTGATAGATAACTGATGAAAGGAACACTATCCAGTAGTTAAACATGATAGGATCATTTTCTGGTAGGAACATGGTAGGAAAATGAATTTGAAAATCAAATAAGACAGAATTAGATAAAAAAACATGGTAGGAACATGGTAGGGACATGGTAGGAAGTAAAGAATGACAACTCTAGAAATATTGTTGTAGTTTCTTGATAGAAAATTGATGAAAGGAGTACTATCTAGTACTTAAACATGAGATGAGCACTATCCGGTAGGAATATGATAGGAAATTGAACATGAAAATCAAACAAAATAGAAGCAGATAATAACATGGTAGGGACATGGTAGGAAGTAAAAAACAACAACTCTGGAAATATTACTGTAGTTTTCTAATAGATAACTGATGAAAGAAGCACTATCCAGTAGTTAAACTGACATGAACACTATCTGGTAGGAACATGGTAGGAAATGAACTTGAAAATCAAACAAAATAGAAGCAGATAACAACATGGTAGGAACATGGTAGGGACTTGTAGGAAGTAAAAAAAATGACAACTCTAAAAATATTACTGTAGTTTTCTGATAGATAACTAATGAAAGGAGCAATATCCAGTAGTTAAACATGACAAGAGCACTATCTGGTAGGAACATGGTAGGAAAATGAACTTGGAAATCAAACAAAACAGAAGCAAATTACAACATGGTTGGAACATGGTAGGGAAATGGTAGGGAGTAAAAAATGATAACTCTAGAAATATTATTGTAGTTTCCTGATAGATAACTAATGAAAGGAATACTATCCAGTAGTTAAACATGACAGGAGCACTATCTGGTAGGAACATGGTAGGAAAATGAATTTCAAAATCAAACAAAACATAATTAGATAACAACATGGAAGGAACATGGTGGGAAGTAAAAAAGGATAACTCTGGAAATATTACTGTAGTTTCTTGATAGATAACTGATGAAAAGAGTACTATCTAGTAGTTAAACATGACAGAAGCACTATCTAGTAGGAACATGGTAGGAAAATGAACATGAAAATCAAACAAAACAGAAGCATATAACAACATGGTAGGAAGTAAAAAATGATAACTCTAGAAATATTATGGTAGTTTCCTGATAGATAACATGGTTTAAACAAGGTAGAAAGTAAAAAATGATAACTTTGAAAATAATACTGCAGTTTCCTGATAGACAATTGATGAAAAGAGCACTATTTAGTAGCAAAACATGACATGAGCACTATATGGTAGGAACATGAACTTGAAAATCAAACAAAATAGAAATAGATAACAACGTGGTAGGAATATGGTAGCTACCAGTTTTCTACCAAAATCGAATGGCGGGAAAAAAATTTCTAAAAAGTATATCACAATGGATGGCATTTCGAAGATAAAAATGAAATGAACAAAAAACTCTAAAGCGACATGTCAAAAAAATAAACGGTTCAAGATATAATGGCAAAATAAGATGAGAAAATTAAAAAAAGAAGCATGACATCATCCGTGACATCATCAGTTGATAATTAAATAAGGAACGTGCAACGCAAAAAAGCAAATGCAAAGGAATAAGTTAGAAGGTAAATTAGTAAATAGTTTACTCAAATAGGACATTTATAACAATTTCCCTAAAACTTTACCCTTCAGTGCACTTGCTAATGTTTGCTTCCTTTAACTCTTTTATCCTTTCAATTTCTCGGAATCCATGTCACCCTTTTATGTATTTCATTCACAAACTATTGTGTGTCCGGTAACGGATCAGATCCGGACCAGATCTAGCTTGGACTCGATTCAGTATCCATTTGAAAGTACGAATCTGGATTCGTCCTATTGGATCTATGCTTCTATGATCTAGATCCAGATCACATGGATGAATCTAGACCCAAAATGAATCTATAATTTTAGGATCCAAATCCACCGGATCTCATGAATCCGGATTCATAAATGGTTTTTGGATTTAGCTTCCAAACTTTTATCTTTCACTTTGTTTTAGATAGTTTACATGTTTATTTACTTATGTTCATGTAATTGGACTTACATGGATCTCAACTAATATTAGGGAAAATTTTATAAATGGGTTGAAAGTTAGGAATAGTTTCAGCCCAAGTTTTATGTCATAACTTATTTGACCAATTAAGTTTCATATTTATCTTCTATACATTCCAAAGTTATTGTGTTCACCTCCCTTATCTTCTACGATTGTTTTTTTAATTTTCTTATCTTATTTCGTCATTATCTCTCAAACCATTTATTTTTTTGACATGTTGCTTTAGAGTTTTATGTTCATCTCATTTTTATCTTCGAAACGCCATCCATTGTGATATATTTTTTCAAAAAACAATTTTAAACTGCTTGATATTTGGTAAGAAACTGGTTGTCAAGTGATATGTAACTGGTAGTAAGAAAAAATTGTGTCAAATTTGTTATGAAAGTATGGTAGGTAACACAAATACATGTCAAAAGTTTATCTTCATAGCAATAAACAAACAATTATAATCATTAAAGTAATAAAAATGTATTAGAAGGTGATTACAGCATGTAAAATAAAATTATGCAAAGTATTAATCAAAACAGTAAGAATCTGGTATATAAATAGTATAAAGAATAAAAAATGTCAAAACTAGTAAGAAACTAGGAGGTAAAATAGTATGAAGAACAAGTTGTGTCAAATTAAATATTGAAAAGTAATGAAAATGCATTAGAAAATGATTAGAACATGTAAGATACAACCTAGAAAGTATTGAATCAAAACAATAGGAATCTAGTATGTAACTGGTATGAAAAATAAAAAATGTCAAAACTAATAAGAAAGTGGTAGGAAACTGGTATGAAGAACAATTGTGTCAAATTAATCTTGAAAAGTAATGAAAATACATTCGAAAGTGATTAGAACATGTAAGACAAATCTCTACAAAGTATTGAATTAAAACAATAGGAATCTAGTATGCAACTAGTATGAAGAACAAAAAATGTCAAAACTAATAACAAAGTGGTAGGTAAGTGGTGGGAAACAGGTATGAAGAACAAGTTATGTCAAATTAATCTTGAAAATTAATGAACATTCATTAGAAAGTGATTAGAACATGTAAGATAAAACTCTAGAAAGTATTGAATCAAAACAGTAGGAATTGGTATGAAGAACAAAAAATGTCAAAACTAGTAAGAAAGTAGTAGGTAGGTGATAGAAAACTAGTAAGAAAGTGGTAGGTAGGTGATAGAAAACTGGTATGAAGAATAAGTTGTGTCAAAATAATATTGAAAAGTTATGAAAATGCATTAGAAAGTGATTTATTCATGTAAGATAAATCTCTACAAAATATTGAATCAAAACAATAGGAATCTGGTATGTAACTGGTATGAAGAACAAAAAATATCAAAACTAATAAGAAAGTGGTAGGAAACTGGTATGAAGAACAAATTGTGTCAAATTATTCTTGAAAAGTAATGAAAATGCATTAGAAAGCGATAAGAGCATGTAAGATAAAACTCTAGAAAGTATTGAATTATAACAGTAGGAATCTGGTATATGAAAATGTCAAAACTAGTAAAAAAGTGGTAGGAAACTGGTATGAAGAACAAGTTATGTTAAATTAATATTGAAAAGTGATAAAAATGCATTAGAAAGTTATCAGAACATGTAAGATAATTAATTAAAACTAATCAGCTGATTAAGTTTAGGAATACTTTGAAGAGTAAGCTTCCAAGACTAGTGAGAGTGATAAAAATTAGAATTAGTAGATGAATTTATAACTAAATTAGCCATCACTTCCTCCATTTTAAATCTGGTTTATTTCAACTTTCTCCAATATTTGTTCGAGCCATTTTTATTAAATTTACAAACATATATACTGTATAATTCTTTATTAATTCGTTTAGGCATCTTCACAAAACACATAATGGATGGGTCGCATATCATGGTGCATGTATACAACCCAATGAAATTCTCACATCAATTACAACATAAAAATTGCATAATCCTTCTGCAAATTAATAACAAAAACAAACACAAAGAGATAAATCGAATCTATCAACAACAACATAATTTCATCTCCATAGATTCTCATTCTCAATTGAAAAAAAACTGATCGAAAGCTAGAAAACTAGAATTATGTAGAGAATTTAAGAATTGCAGAGGGCGGAAACTTGAAAAAACTTTGGTCCAGGGAAAATCGGGGAGAATCGAAACAAGAAAGAGAGAATTTGATGGAGAGAAATGCGCGATGCAAAAAGAGGAAGCAATTGAAACTTGAAAAATCAGTGTATATATAGAATGTATAGAGTGAAAACTGAAACTTAAAATTGGTTATATAATGCAAACTACCAGTTGGAAGGTATTTTTGTAAATAAATTTCAAAAATCCTACATTTTTTACAATTTCCCATAATATTAACTATCCAATAAGTTTGAGAGAAATAATAGATAAAAATGTGCAAATAGTCTTCAATTGATCTTAAATGACAGATCATGGTCTGAATCCGGGTTTCATTGTAAAATCCAGTATTGGATCCGTATTTGTTTTCTTGGACCTGGATCCGATAAATCTATAAAAATAAGATCCATACCTAAATAACGGATCTAAATCTACGGACTCTGGATCCTAGATTTGTTGACATACTTAGTCTATACTCTATATTAAATTTTATTTCTTCATTTCCTTTTTTCACATGTTAATTAATTTTCTCCCGAAATTCTGCTAAATCTCAATTTATTTTCCAAAAATTGTCAAAACACCCTGTTTTACAAAATTATTTACCATATACGATGCATTTTTCAGTTTGTGTGTGTGTATTTTCCCTTTATTCTATTTTTTTTAGTTTTAATATTATCTCACGGACTTTTTTTTTTATATTCGGCTTATGAATTGTTTACTCATCTTGAACATTTTTTTCAAGTAGATTCGTATTGATTTACTTTTTTCATTTTTTTGTTAGCTAAGTTATAAGTTGTAAATAAAGGTATAGTTGTAAAAAAATTTAACGATGATATTGTTACAGATAGTAGTTGATGATATAACGATATAGTTGATAATATAAATAATATTTTAAATCCAAATTACACATTTATAATTGTTGAATTACTATAGTTGATGTAACAAATAGTATAGTTTGTTAATGAAATTGATTGAAGAGAGAAGAACTTTTATTGGTTATAGAAGAGAATACGAAGCAGTCTAATTACAAGAAGAAGGGCTGATTTTATGGTTCTGTACAATAGAAAATGTGAAAGGATTAAACAACCCCTAGTTCCTAACTAGCTATTTAACTGCAAATCACTTTTATATTTAATACCCTCCCTCAAGATGAACATCTTAAAGTTTACTAAATATTGATCAACCCCAAACGTCTGTTTTGTTCTTCAAAAGCTGGTGTGCGTAGAGATTTGGTAAACATGTGTGCTACTTAGTTACGTGTAGAAATTATCATCAAGTGAGTAACCTTTTCTTGTACTTTTGACCGAATGAAATGGAAATCTATATTAAGGTGTTTTGTCCTTTCATGAAACACAGTGTTCTTGGCTATATGAACATCTGATGTGTTATAACAAAACAACAAAGCTATAACTGAGTGTTGCACTTTTAAATCTTCGAACAAGTAGAATAACCATTGAATCTCTACTATTGTAGTTGAAATTTCTCTTTACTCAGCTTCTGTAAAACTTCTAGAGATTGTGTTTTGTTTCTTCGACTTCCAAGAAACTAAGGAATCACTCTCAAAAACACAATTAAAGAGTAATAGACTTTTTGGCTTCCTTACATGTAGCCCAATCTGAATATGTGTATCCTTTTTATTGCATATCTATTGATGTTGAATAGAAAAGTCCTTGAGCTGGTCTGCCTTTCAAGTATCTTAATATCCTATGTACAATTGTCAAATGTCCTTCATGTGGTTGCTCAAGATGTTGAGATAACTATTGAACTGCTAAGAAAATGTTTAGCCTGGTGCTGGTGAGATATAGAAGCTTGCCTATTAATTTCCTGAAACTTGTGTTGCCTATTAGTTTGTTGGTAAAATTGTTGTCCTGTTGATCCATGGAAATTAAAGTAGAGCAAGGTTTTGCTTCTAGAAATCCATATTCTGCTAATAGGTCTAGCACATACTTTCTTTGATAGAGATGAATTTCCTTGACGCTTCTTGCTACTTCTAACCCCGAAATGAATTTGAGTTCTCCTAGATCTTTAATGCTGAAGCACTCATGACTTTATCTTTGCAATAATTTATTTACAACTACTTGCCAAAATAATATCAACAACATAAACAGCTAAAGCAATAAATTAATCACTAGTGCCTTTAGTGTATAAGGAATGATCGGCATGATATTGAAAAATAAAACTTTTTTAATTAAAGAATTTGTTCAGGTTGAATTCTATTCCCTACTGCCTGCTTTAAACCATTTAGTGAATTTGTTAGTTTACAAACAACATTTCGAATAGATGAGGATGTACCTTGAGGTAACTCCATGAAAATTTCATCATCTAGCCCCCCCCCCCCCCATGAAGAAAGGTATTATTGATGTCCAATTGCTCTAGGCTAGGTAGCATGGAAACGGGAATGGAAACGTTTCTGATTTGTGGAAACGCACACCGAAAGCGTTAAATATAACGTGAATCCAGGTTTCCGAGGTGGAAACGGAAACGGGAAACGTTAGTGGTAAGGAGTTTCCGTGCGTCCGAGGCTCTAGGTGCCAGATTTTCTTAGCTGCAATGGCTAAAAGAAGTCTAACACTAGTTATTTTGCTACATGAGAAAAACTCTCCAAATAATTTATACCCTGCAGCTGTGTGTAGCCTTTGGCTACCAAACTTGCATTGTATCTCTCTATAATACCATCATTTTTTCTTTTAATCTTAAATACTCATTTGCAACCTATATACGTTTCTTGTATTTAGGTAAACTTATTATTTCTTAAGTCTTATATTTAAAGCTTCTAACTCATTAGACATTGTTTTCAGTCATTTAATTTCTTAGCTGAAACAGTCTAATTACAAGAAAAAGAGCTGATTTTATAGCTCTGTAAAATAGAAAATGTGAAAGGACTAAACCCCTAGCTTCTAACAATAGTTTCCTAACTAATTATTTAACTTTAGAACACTTTTATACTTAATAATAGTTGTTTTGAAAAATTAAATAATTAATTATATAAACAGTATAGTTAATTATACAAGTATAGTTGTTGTTAAAGACATTATAAAAACTTTAAATCCAGTGTATACATATAAAGGTGATGTAACAATTGATATAGTTTCTAAATTACAGACGTGTAGCTGGTGTAACATGTATAATTTAGAAGCAACTTATTGTTAACATCGATTGATGAAGCAACATATCATTTATATCATTCAATGCCATCTTCTATCCTTATTACTAATATTGTTATTGGTATTTCACACCCTTTGATAATTTTAATCCAAATTTTGTTTCTCTAACAAACAATAAAATATGAATTTTCAAATGCGGCAAATACGTAGAATGTGAAAATGATCATCAAGGCCATTCCCTTTTTTTATGAATTGGAGGATGAAGGGAACATTGCTTTGATACATCATGGGATTTTTTTTTACTACTGTAGTATGTAAATAATAGGGTAACCTTAAAAAAGTACCTGTAATTTAGGCCACTTACAAACGGGAACTTGTGGTATTTTGTGTCTCAAAAGAATGCTTGCGGTTTCAAACTGTTATCAAAACAAGGAAATTTTAAAAACATCTTTAGAGGTGATGACGTGGCAAGGGTTAAGTTTGAAAAATTGAAATTTTCTTCATCAGCTTCCTCTTCCTGAACTCTAATATCACATTCATCCATTATTCCCTTGAAACAAGTCATTGAATGAACAAACCTGCCTCCCAAAAAATAATCAAAACCCACTTCCATTTTTTTTCTCATTTCTTTCCTCGAACCTAAGCTCAGAAGCACGACCATTAGTTGTTTGAAGACGATGGAGTCTCGCAATTATTAATATAGGAAGGTGAGATGCAGCAGAATCCAATGTCGTTGTTAAAGAGAAAGCACAAGATTGGAATAGTGAAAGCTTGATATATTATCCAAACTAATTCCTCAGCTTTCAATTTTCCCCCTTTGTTCATCCTTTCCTGGAAGTCTCTTCCTGCCATTGACATGTTTCTTTCCATTTTCATGCTCAAGTTCAGGAATTACATCAAATATCAAACACTACCCAATGCCAAAGAAAATCAGAGCTTTACCCTAGCAACAAACCATTTTTTTCTTGCTTCAGTTTTCTTTTGGTTAGAGTTATTATTAAGCGTCGATTAGCAAGAATAGTATCCAAGCAAATCAATCCAATTGATGAAATAAATAGAGAAAATCAAGCACAAACTGAAAGAAATTGAAATTGAGAGAGAGACAAATTAGAGCTCTTTTTAATTTGTGGGTATAAGTAGTCAATTTTGGGGATTTTTTGTGCGCATGTCGGCTCTTCTATTTGCAGGTATAACAGTCTTGGGAATTGTTTGTGTTGTGCATATATTGGCTCTTCATTTTATGGGTACGGTAATTAAAAACAGGTTGTAACTTTGAGGAAAATGAAGAGAAAACTAAAAAAAAATAACAAATTGGGAGGAGTATCTGAGAAATCGAAACGGGGAGGTGGATTAATCCAATAGATCTAGAATACAAAAAAACACAACAAAAAAAATTTAGAAGTTCTAGGGAGAAGATGAATGAACGGTAACTTTTTAGTTTTTTCCCAAAATTAGGGATTTTAAAATTTATCCAACCCACGTCAGTTTTTTCAACGATTTCAAGGAAAATTCCTTATTTTGATAATGGTTTGAAACCAGAAACTCTCTTATAAGATCCAAATTTTCATAAACCCCTTTTTGAAAACTGCATGTATCACAAGGTATTTTCTTAAATTTACCTAGATATTGAATATAAATATTAAGTAAAACCAAAAAATATTAACTTTAATTAAAAAAAGAGGAATAGACATTACTTCCTTTCCACAAGACCCGAAAATAAAGTCCATGTGACATTATTTGGGGCCCAATGACGCATTGTACATCATATATATAAGGGAAATACAAGTGTATACCCTTTTTGTATAAAATATTTTTACTTTTAATCCTATGAGATTTTATTTTTGATATACTTACCTTTTTAACTTTTGCTTTTTATTTTTACCATTATTGTTATTTCTCCTCATCTCTCTAAATATCACGGTTCTATCTCTCTCTAGATTCTCTGCTTCTTCTTTCCTTCTCTTCAATATATCCTTTTACTTTTGATCTGTGATTTTCTTATTCAATCTATTATTTTTGCTG
>CATIWQ010275760.1:0-10170 GCA_949673415.1 Euphorbia schlechtendalii | reverse complement strand
ATTTATAATTAATGTAAACATGTTATATTTATGTGTTTTTATTTATTTTTTGTATTTGAATTTATTTTTTATATAACAAAATCGCATTTTATAGTTATCTTATAGTTACCATATAGTTTACTTATAGATATATTAAATATAACAAAATCGCATTTTATAGTTATTATATAGTTAATTCAAATTGATGTAATTATGTTATATTTTTGCTATAGTTTACTTGTAATATGTCAAATTGATATAATTGTGTTATATTTATTTGTATATAATTGTGTGTTTTAACTTTGTGACAACTATAAAAGAACTATAAAATAAATATGTATCAGTAAAAAATGTTCGAAAAAAGTATATCATCATTGATCTTATTTTAAAGGGAAACATAAAGATGAAGAAAATGTACTAAAGTGGCATGTTGAAAATAAATAGTTTATGAGATAAATCAAAAATAAGAAATTAAATTTAAGAAAAAGAATGTAAAAATGTAAATAAGAATAGTTTAGAAAGTAAAGCTTCCAAATGAATTGTTGAAAGCATACTAATTATGTAAATTACCAAAAAATTTAAGAACTACACATCTTATAAACGAGCAATAATAACATGGCAAAATATATCAAAATACATGAAAATTGTGCACTTTTATCAATTTCATGTGGATAAGAAAAACTTTAAAAAGTTCAAAAGATCAATCAACTTTTTGAATCAAAATCACGATAATTTTGATGTGTTTTACCTAAGGGCAATATATTTTCACATGATTTCTTTAATTTTTTGAAATTAGATAATATTTTGCGTATTTCACAACCATTAGCTGAGTGCTATAAGTATAACTATAATTGTGATCCAATAATGTAAGGGGAAAGTCATAGTTACTTTAGGGCTTGAGATATTTTTGTGTCTTGTCAACTAAAACGGAGTATAATAAAACATATAAACGAATAACAATTAAAATCCTAATTGATCATATTTGATTATTTACGAGAAAATTACAACAAAAAATACCAAATGTGTAGCACAAATAATTAAAATTTAGATCTATGCTATTATATTATCGTTCATTAGAAAAGTTAGAGCATTGTGAAAAAAAAAGAAGCAAAGTTATAGAGTCCAACACAAAAATTATAATAAAATTTATGGTAAATTTTAAAAAGAGTATCATATGATTTAAGTCATTTTCAAAATAGGACATGTGGTTTTGTGAGTTGTAAAAGGGGGTCTGAGGTTTCATAACGTTAGTGAATATAGGAATTTTTCTTAACATCTTCAAATTTCATTACGTGACAAAGGGAAGTTTTGGAAAAGACCATTTTTTTCTTCCTCCTCTTCTAACCCTAATCCTAAATTCATCCATCAAAACCTACCAAAATCTTAATGAAAACAAAGAATCAAACATTAATATTCAACATTTCAATTCAATCTATAGAACAAAAATTTGATTTTTCTTATAATTTAATTTCAGTGTATAAAAAAATTACAAGTTTGTTCATCGGGGATGCAATTAAAAGAAATTGAGAAGGGGAACTGGTGGTGGGCTTCCTAGAAGCAATTGGAATCAAGAGAGCGTGAATTTTGTTGCTAAGATTAATGACATCAAGGTGGAAGCTGTGGAGGCAGAGATTGTTGAGGAGGGCAACAACTTAGTTGACTTTTTCTGGTGTTGGATGTAAAGATTATGGATTTTTTTAGTCCAGTATGACCTGTTACTAGTTGAAATTGATTGTTTTTGTTCTTGATCTGTTTGATTTGAAGTGGAGAAAGAAATGAAAATGGGTGTGAGCATGAGATTCCGGTCTTTCTCACGAAGCGATGAAGAAAAGTATTTTCACTTGCTCTCCATACTATAGTGAGTGCACATTGGGATTAAAAAGATGTCGCGAGAAGATCTTCTGGCCTTTTAAACCACTTGAAAACAATCGAAAAAGCTAAAAAAAATAGCAAATCAGCCTCCCTTTTTAGGTAGGGCTGCACCTGCATAACCTGTTAGACCGATTTCTGGATCCAGGCCACTACCAACCCTTCAACACCCCCCCATAAGCTAGTTCTAGCTGTTAAAAAAGCCCAAAATTTCATTCTAATCCATTTTTACACATCATTAATTCTTTGAACCATTCTCATTCTATGTAAACTCTAAAAATTATGGTTGAGGTGATCTTAACTTCATTTTTCAAATTGCAGAGTGTTTGGTGAGAGAAACTGAGGTATTCTTGAGATTTTTTTGGAAAAAAGCTTGGAAAATATTCAAATCGCTTCTGTTTTATGTGTTTTTCCTTGATTCTCTCCTCTCTTTTAGGTTATTAGAAAGGCTTGAACACATTAATCTTTGAATTCCTTTTCCTTGACAAAATCAACTTTCATCCATTCTTTTCTTCAAATATTAATCAAAATCAACAAAAAAATTATAGGATCTTCTCCAAGGTATTTTTGGCTTTCAAATTAGTGGATTCATGTCGGAGGAATAAGATTCAAAGCTTTCGGAGACTCTTGGATTGTTTGTTACGTGTTTTGAGTTTTTTTATGCATTTTATGACTAAATCGGAAAAAACCTCCGTACCTCTCCTACGAAGTCAATAGAAAGTGAGGGGGTGCCTACGTCAGGCTGCTATCAACCTCATTGCCAAGCTGGTCTTGGGCATTAGGGGGGTATTAGACTATTGTGCTTCAGATTCAACTTTTTCATAAGAAAATCTAGAAAGGGCCATTCTCAACCAACTAAACTGATATTGCCCTTACCAAGGTCGATTGCGATGGTCAGGGGCACTGGCCCGTTTTGTAGACAAAATGCATTTTTTGCCTTTTTTTCCTAGTTCATCACTTTTTTACGCTGTTTTAGGGTACCCCCAGGATAGGAAACACATTTCCCCTACATCAAACCAACATAATAACATGCAAAATCTTCATTAATAAAATTTTTAAGATAATCAAGTCAAAATTGATGTTTGTACAAGAAACGAGCGTTTGAAACTCGAAGTTCATCTTTTTAAAATTATTCAAATCGCGATGAATTTTTACAATCACTCTAATCTAACTCATGCAAGATAATTAAGTCTCATTTGTTTAACAAATTATTTTATGATGTTGTGAAATATTCTTGTGCTAACCCTTTATGGATGTAAGTATATTTAGGGTTAGATGTATGTTAGGTTTTTCTTTCCTTCAAGGTGTCGTAATTGTAAAATCAAATGTATGTGTAGATCAAATGTACTTAGGACCATTTTTATTCCATCTCCCATATGTTAGACATGATGTATGCCCTAGAGGCAATTAGGGTGATATATCTTTATTAGCTATTATGTACAAATAGTTTCAAATTATTATTAATAATACTTAAAGCATCTTTGTTTCTTATCAGTGCTTTCTGTTTATTTATGTATCTTGCTGGTATCATATATGTATAGTTTAAATATGTATATGCGCATTGATGAGACAAATTCTATGACTACTTCATAGCATAAAAGTGTAAGGATATAGTGGGAGCTATGTGGTGTGAGAATCGCACATACATGTTATTATGAATAGTCTAAATATCCCTAGTCATAGTTTCATTGAGACTGGACATCAATGGAATGGACAGATTAGCATGTGTAGGCTTCTCCTTGGATTATATCCAAGCAGCTGATCTCACGAACTGAAGGTGGTACCTTGAGTTAATACATGAATGTATTCGAGTAATACATTAGAAACCACTATAAGACAAACACTCGAAAATAACTATATCTATGTGTTGGTGTCATGTCTTATTATAGTAGTAGTACAAGCATCCTCAAACCTTAGATATTAGTTACCTTGTGTAGGAGTTGCTATACTTTGAGTCATACTCATTCATGCACTGGCGATAAGGATGACACAGGTGATTACGGGTATAGTGATGATCACATGTTTGTAAGCCAAGTAGTCAAGATGGGATCCATCATTCCTGATAAAGTGATATAATGGGAGATGTACCTTAGGGCCCCTTATTGAAGTGACACACTCATTAACCTCTAATCAAAGTATAAGACTGATACAACAGGTTTCTAGTCAATCTTGATACATAATGGTCGAGTGGTGTTCTTCGTGAACAAGTCTAATTCTAGGATAGCTACGGTTATTACATGAGCTTACACTTAATCCAAGCTTAGTAAACTGGATGATACTTAACCTGATGAAAGGAGTGTATTGTATTGGTTACTATTGTAGAACCGGATCATGTCACAAGTACTTGACATTCTAAGTATCGGGGGATCATACACCTTTGCTAGAAAGCCCATTTGATCATCTAGAGCTATCGGGATCCATATCGGTCTGAACATTAAGCCTAAAGGTTCCTGGATGGGAAGCCAAGTTTAGGTTAACCTCTAGCAACTCTATACTTTGGAATCCTATGAGGTCACACACTTTGGGTCTTTATCGGACTAAGTAAAGAACCAATAGACTAGGTCTATGTCGAAAATATAAGTTATCTAATTCATTAGAAGAATTATTAACTGGTTGGATCGAATTAATTACTAAAGAGAATAAAGAGATCATAAGAAAAATTACACAGAGCGGAGCAATGGAATTTTTCCCGTTGTGAGTGGGCCACAAACAAACATTGATTATTCGAAGTGGGGCCTGCACGGTTGCTCCTCGAGCTGAAAAGCTCGTGAGCCACTAGTGCGCGGGGCAAGTCCGCGCGCACTTGCAGGCTGCAATCGTGCAAGTGCTTCCCATGGTTGATCTAATGCGGGCCGTAAGCTTGGGCTTGCGACAGTAAGGCAAACCCGCAAGGGCTTGCCTTGCTAAAGGCGTACTGGTTGACCTGCGGGTCATTGTAACATGCGGTTAACCCGCTAAGGTGGGATAGGATATTCCCATATTACCTAGTATTGGAGGGGGAGTTTGACATGCCACCTTTTCCCTATATATAGGCCTCCCCTCATTATTCTCAACATATACACACTTTAGGTTAAATTTTCTCTCTAAGTTTGACATCTCTCTCTTTGTTCATTATGCGAGATCCTTTATGAGTTTCTCCAAACAAACGAAGAATTCTTTTGAAGTCTTTTTCTATAGTGAGCCTTCTCAGTTTATTTTCCAGTTGGTCTTCGAGCGGTCTAGTAGTGAAAAGTGTATGATTACACTTATTATCATATTAATTTTATACACTAAATACTATAATTTAAGTTATTTTTATACTTCAAATAAAAGATTTCACGCGGTATATAGTTGTTTTTTATGCAAATGAAGATACTAGGTAAATCTTGGGAGTAAAATTATCTAAAGTGGAATTCTATGAAAAAAGAGTGAAAAAGGTGCCAAAAGATGTGTGGAACTTAAAGATTTGGCTTAGGATCAAAGTTGTCAAAGATCGGTGAAGTCACAAGGAGTATTCTGAAGAAAAATGCATTTCACGATCGTGACAATGATTGGCGATCGCGACTTGGTCTTCTTCAAAATAGAAATCCGCCAATCAAAGATTCATGGTCATGACTTGTATATCATGATCGCTACTTGGACGGTATTCTTGTTTAATCTTCTTAACTACCAATTGCCAGATAAGGATGATCAACCACCCTCAACTACCAATGAATAGACACCCATCAGAAATCAACCAATCATGAAAAGGTGCCTATCCATTGTGGATTAGATTGAAGCCTCTCAACCAATCACAATGAAGTAACACAATCTTTCGCCAATGGACACAATTCTTCGTATGGATAGACGCAACCCTTCAAACTCTATAAATAGGGCTTTGAACCTTACAAATTTCGTGCATGGTGTGGCATTAGAATTAGAAAAAGTGAGAGATGTAGTGTGTGCGTAGATAGATAGTGAAATTATTTAGTTTTAGCTATGTTGATAACTGTTAGCGAGAAAATGATTAAGTGATTCGAATCTTTATTTCGATCACTAGATTTCTCTACATATTTGAGCGATTATTGTATAAGTTTGCTTGAAAATCACTTATCATTAAAAGTTTTCATTCTTCAACATTTGTTTGTTCGATATTCACAAAGAATAGCATCCTAGCGGAGGTTCTGTATGGGCCGAGACCAAATTCAAAGAAGACGTAGAAATTGCGGGAATTGATGACTCCCGTTAAAGAGTGGATACGGTTTGATCAACTTTAGCTTTCACTTGCATACCTTACAACTTTGCTTTGCTTTCTACTTATACTTTCTATTTCAAAGTTTATGATATGTTTATGTGTTATATTGCGTGTTTCGTGCTAAGTCTTTTATGGTAATCAAGTTATATGCGTTGGAGTTAATTTTAAGAGTAGTTTAGGGGTTAATGATATCCTGTATAATCACTGGATCTGTGATATAATGTTGTTTAGTGAGCCAACATTTTTAGAATGTGAGAGTGACCCGTAGTAAGCATAGTATTGATTTTGTCTAGGTTTTCATAATTGTCTTAATTCATTTGCGCTAGACTTAGAAAAGTCATTTCATGTGTTGCTCTACGGCAAATTATTGAACATCTGAGTGTTTTGAACCGAGTCTATTAGATAATCTAGAGAATCGAAACATCTTTGTTAAACTTGCATGTTTTCTATGCTATACTTATTCGTAATGAAAAATCTCTACGCTTAGAGTGTCTAATCTTCCACATCTATATTTTCTCAACTGTTCATTCTAATCTTCCTACCTAAAAATATTAATTCTATTTTTATTTCCTTATTTTTATCTTTCCCTTCCATATCTTTAGACCTGGTTCCTTCCCTGTGGGTTCGATATCTTTTAAAACTACATCGCAATTGTATACTTGCAGTTATCATCATTTTTCTATGTGATAAGAGGTATTGACAGCACCTACATTTATTTGTGAACAAGTTTTTGGTGCAGTGAATAGCCAACAGTTAACGAGATTTTGGAAACATTATTGATTAAACTTATTAGTAGAAAAGTGGCGAACAAGTTTTTGGCGTCGCTGCCGGGGAAGGCAATTGCGTTCTGAAGATATTGTTGGGAAGCCAAGTAAGTTCTGAAGATATTGTTTATTTGTTTTGTTTCCTATACTATACAATTTTCTAAATTTCTTTCTAGATACATGAAGTTTATGAAATAATCATCTTTGGGGTGATATATCATAATTTTCCATCTTGATTCTTGACAAATAGAAGATTTTCTTCTATTTTCTCTATTCGCATTTGCGACTTATATATCACGCTCGTGAATTCCCCTATAAACTTTCTATTTCTCAAAATTCTGCAAGTCACGCTCGCGATAAAGGATCACGATCGCGACGCGTGCAATAACTGTAGCAGTTGAGCAGTTATTCGACAGTTTTTTTTCCACTAATCTCTATAAAATTGATGCACGTCTGTTCATCAATCATCTTTACATTCAATTAGAATTCTTCCTTTCAAATCAATACTTATTCCAAATCAAATTTACTTTCATTCTTACAAATTTTCTTTTATCCAAATGGTTTATCCAGTGAGACCTGGTGTTTTTCAGCCAAAGAATATTCAGGAATGGTACGAAGCACCATTCCCAATCTATTCCAAGGAAGAGGAAGATCATTATGAATTAATCCGAGTTACTGAATTCAAGAATTCCTATACAATTCATAGGAATAGTCTTATTCATCTGGGTATTTTTGATAGAATTATGTATTATCTTAGAATACATAAATTTGTCATTTACTCCAACTTAACACTCGGAAATAGTGTGAGTAATTGTATGGAAATGCTAGTCACGGTGGCTTGGAGAAATGATAGACAAAACTGTTTGATCTATCGCCACCATGGGAAAGAATACAAGATCATGAGGAAGGCTTTGGAGAAGTATTTGGGATCTCCAAAGGATTGTTTCTATAAGATGCTTTCTAGTTGGAATCCTATACCTGTATGGAATCGTTTGACTGGCCAAACTGATTACAAGTAAGAATCTACCTATAGCCGGTGGATTCGTGATCCTTGTTGTTGGCACTACACTTTTACTTAAGTGGAGCGTTGTTTGGCAAGCCTAACGACGATATCGTCAGCCCTGAAGAATTGTTTGTCTTGGAAGCAATTTTGGAGGGTACACTTGTCGATGTTTCTGGGATTATGATGGAGACGCTTATGTCTGCAGCACAAAATACTGAGATGACCAAATATGGGTGTCGTACGATGGCGAATCTATTGGGATAGATAGGAAGATTACCTTATTTTACAGAAATTTTCAATAGTGAAGACGTAATTCCTGAATTAACAATGGAAGTCTTCTTTGAGAAAAATTTCTTAATAAGGTGAGTTGGAGAAGATAGATTAACTTATGGTTGGAGACCATGGGAAGAAAGGGTAGAAGCAGATCAAGAAAGAGAAAGGGAAAATGGACGAGGAGAAATAAGAAGAAATTCAAACCTCCACGAAAGATTAATTGAACTCATGGAAGGACAAATTTTGATTCGTAGAAAAATTGAAGATGTTCGTGCTTTACTGATTGATATTGAGCAAGATTTAAGAGAATCTACTTATGAAATTAATTGGATGACAGAATCACTCCCGCCTGAATAAAGTTCACGTCTTTTCTCCTTTTAGGAAAATTTTTATGGGTAGATTTTAGGTTGTGTGTTTGTTTAGTAGTCTGCTTGTTTGTTTGCTTGCTTGTTTGTTTTTTTTGTTTGTTTATAAGTCTTTGTTTTTATAAATAAAAATTATTTGAACACCAAGACGTCGATGTTCAATTGCTATCTTCACCATGAATTCTCAAGGTACTATAGTAAATATTTATCGTTTATATTTAACATAGATTGTTTGTGTTTTAATTTCTAAGTTTTTATAAGTACAAGTCAAAAAATTGAAGAATTTGGAAATATAGCAGCTCATGACCGTGACATATTTCATGCTCGTAACCATAGAATATCAAAACATGCTGTTTCTTTTGTGAAGAGAGTCACGATCGCGACAGGCCTTCGTGATCGCGACATGGTGAAATTATAACCATTACAGATCGCGAACTGACATGCGACAGATGGCTAAAACTGCCATTAATGGCTAGTTCTGACCCCAAACGGCTATAACCCCATTTATGACCAATTAGAGTCCCCTTAAACCTCTATAAATAGGTCCAAGTTGAACCCTAGCCACCACACCTTCTAAAAAGCCTTCAAACTTCTGAAATTTCTATTCTTCTATCCTTTATCTTCAAACCAACATGACTCGTGTAAAAAGAGTAGCACAAAGGAGAGGTACTGTCAGCACGGGATTTTGTACCAGCTCGTGCGTTCAATGATGATGGCTTTTCGGGAAATTTATCCTCGAATCACACAATTTTCGATCATCCGACGATCATCAAATGGGAATCCTCCTCGGACGTTTTAAATTATTTAACTAAATAAAAAAATTCAAAAAAGAAAAAAAAAAATATATATATATATAAATAAAATAATAAAAATAATACAAAAAAATGAAGGAGACGTAATCCCGATCGCGAGGGAGCCTTGCGCGGAGACAGCCTCATGAGGAGGCAGCCTCGCGCGAGGCTGCGCGAGGCAGCCTCACGCGAGGGACCCTCTCACAAGGCCGCGCCAGGGAGCCTCGCGCAAGGCTGTGCGAGGCAGCCTCGAGCGCGAGACCCCTCGTTGGTGAGGCTCTATGTTTTGGATTTTTCGGGACTTCTTTTTTCTATAAATAGTTGGGTCTTTTTCATTACATGAGGCTCAAAAATTTAGAGAGAAAAATCCTCTCTTTCAGAATAAAAAAAATAAAAACAATATTTCTCACTTTCTTCTGACTTTTTCTCCGATCAAAAACACTTTTGGATCCCGAATTTCTTCATCTTAAAATCAAATTTCTTCATCAAAATTCTTCTTAAATCCTCAGATATTCTCGGGTCTAAAACCAATTTAGAACCCGAGTCTGATTATTTTTTGGATAAATAAACACTTTATTTTTCCAACCAAACAATTATTTTTTTTCTAATTAAATTACACTAAAACTCGAAGAATTAAACGAAGATTTTTGGACTTTTACATCAACCTTTTCAATTAGACAAAAACGAACGAGAAATGTTCCCAGGGATCGAACGGACACGCCGAAGTGGATTCACACCAAAAGGGTAAATCCCCTGAGTTCTTAGAGCTGCTTATTTTGTGCTCCTCATTTTCTTCTTAATTTCTTTCTACATGTGAACCTAGGAATTATTTTATTTTATTGTAAATGTTGTAATTCTCTTCTTCTTCTTTTATTTCTTTTTAATTTTTGTATTAGAATACCCCCACGAAGGG
>CATIWQ010275718.1:0-20791 GCA_949673415.1 Euphorbia schlechtendalii | reverse complement strand
TCTCCAGAGTTCAGCCATTCTATCCTGTTGAAGGACACTATTTGGGGTCTCTGAGAAGCCTCCATACAAGAACTTGGGTAGTACTGCCCCTGACCCTGGAATGTCTGAGAGGGTCCACCCTAGCTGGGCACGGTGGGCTGAGCCATCCCTTGAGCAAAAGAAATATAATTAGAAGAGGGCCTAATCTCTGAAGACCCTATCGCCCTTGGGCCGAAAGTAGCATGCCCCGGCTGCCCGTGGAGGAACTGGCCGCCCATCTGTGGCTCATATACTGTTTGTGGTTGACCCTAATAGAGTGTAGGGTTGATTATGCCAGCACTTGGGAATACTGAAGGTTTGCCTTTTAGAGTTGTGCCGCCAGAATTTGGCAACACATCATTCACCCTCTGCTCGGGCTGTTCAGTTCTAGTGTGATGATTGAAGAGTGATAAAAATTGGTCGCTACTGAAGAAAGCGTTCATAGCTGCAGCAATCTCGGTGCTCATCGACGATTGGTTGGCTGGTGGGTTCTGGCCCGGCCCAAGAGTCTGCTCATTGATCACATTCTCTTCCTGCTGATTAGACATGTTACAAAAATTACAAGGAGTATCTTGATCGGAATCTGAGCTAGAGTCGGTGTACGAAACTCCTTCCTGATGAGCCGTGACTTGAGATAGACGGATTAGCCGGCCAAACTCCCTGCTCCAAGTTTTCTGATTAAGTGGCTTTTTCCTAGCTGATATACACACGGAGATCGTTATGGAATGCATGTAAAATCATGATTCGTGATTGATGCGTGAGATGTTTAATGTTATAGCTACGGAAAAGGGTTAGCGTGCCATGATGTAAGATAAAATTACACACAAAAAAGAATAGAATCGTTAGTCCATGCGATGAAGGTCCATTGGTTTTGAGATCTGTATCCTATCTTTGGGAAAACGTAAAGTGGAATGATGTAATGAAGTGGCCTAATTACCCATGTGGTGATAGGTTAAAGGTTCGAGAGCTAACTCCCTATATGTGTGAGTAGGCTGTGTGACGGACTCTAGTGTAAGGTATTCCCTAAATGTATGGAGAAAAATACCGTAAGTAACACATAAATGAATGTTTTAGTAATTTTTCCCCTATCGGGACAAAGTCTTAAATGCTAGTAGACATCATCACTAAAGGTATGTAGTGATGTATGAGCAAAAGTTCGCCCTACAAGGGCTTGGGTTAGGACATCAACCGGGATATCCTTTGTGTTCAAGTTTACCTAAGGTAGGCTTTTGGTGTAGACAGGTGCCCCAGAAGGGAGGTAATTCGGATGCCAAATGGGCATCATGCCTGGATTTTGGTAAGTTTGTCTTACGAGTCGGAATTCATGTGGATATCACGTAAGAATGTGGGTGAGTGATGCAACATGATTCTAGTTGGTTTTGGTTCATCCTAAGGGGACACGATCTCGAGTGCCGACTAAGTTCCTTGTATGACTGACATCAAACCATGTTTAATATGAGTGTGTGAGTTCAAGTGTCTGCACTAAGATTCATGGTTAGCATGGCACATTTGTACAATGCATGATAAATCGAAAAGAGGTAAACACTTAGCACATAGCACACATTATCTTTCTTCCAACCATATAGCTCCCGCGCATAGGGTTTTGGCTAGTCTCTATCCTAAGTTTGGTTCATCTTAGTACCACTAGGGTACTAAGGAGCGCACCTGCAGGAAAATATAATGCATGATCATTTAGGTAAAACCCTAGGGAAAATGCCCATGACTTATTTACATGTGGGTTTATAAATGGGTTGCTGATGTAAAAGGTTCTTGTTGCACTGAAATACACTCCAAGCCTCTCCCCAAAGAGGTTCTAACGAGGGAGGTACATGCGATATGGCAACAAGTGCTCCACTCGCTCAAGTACTATCTTTTCTCAAGGAGACAGATTAGCACAAGAGAAAGCTTTCACGGTAATAGGGGTACCTTAGACTTATGGGCTAATCCCTTCTACTGCAATGCATTATAATGAATTATGTCAAAATTAAAAGAAAATAGAATAACGTGATCAATAATTTTCAACACTTATCCAAAATCTAAAACCTTTAAAAAATAAGTTTTAGAAAAATTCCCAGTGGAGTCACCACTGTGAGGGGATGACACGGAGCGGTGGGCCGAGAGCGTGCAATTTCATAGGTGCGGTCCACCAGGGTGTTTGAAAAAAGGAGAAAAGCACCGGGTCAGGGACTTGGGAAAAAGGTTTGAAAGAGAAAAAAGGTGAAAAACGTTTAAGATCGGTTCAAACCCAAATCCGCCGTCTCTTAGTGTGGAGTCTCCACCTGGATTAGCTCTTTCCAGGAATTAGAGTCCTGTGAGGCTTAACGTCCAGGGGATGGCCCACCAAGACACAGAGATTCAGGTCTGGGATATGTTGTTTATTTCTCATTGGATCACATTAAATTACATCTACAGAAAACTGTATTCTTTTAATTGTGCATATTCGCACTTAGGTCATTTTTAGAGTTAAATGCGTGGTTCACATGCTGTGGAATAATAGATCATTCACAAAGTGGAAAAACAAACCATCCACAAAACAGTAAGTAGATGCGGAAAGTAAAAGCGAAAAATGAAAATTACAATGCTTCAAAAATCGTGGGGTGCAACCGCCCGCTACCCTATTAATTACATTTCCTAAAAATTTAAATTACGATACCCAAAGGAAAATTGAAGTCCCAAACATACATATAAACCTAATCTACCTGCATCCACAAAGGTTAGCATAGGGGATAGCACGTATGTTCGATTTTAAATTCAGCGAGGCCTGTGTGGCCTAAAAAAAATCGATCGCGATATTATGTTTATTATTTTAAATAAAACAGTCCATTTTATTAGCACATTGGTTGCTCATTTTAATTAATGAAATTGCTCGCATGGTAAAAGGTGAGGTCTGTTATTCGGGAATATGTTTTATTCTCTTCGTGGGGTGTTCTAACATACATCTCCTTTTAATAAAGAAAAAGATGAAGAAGAATTACAACAGTTAAAATAAAATAAAAAGAAGATAAAGTCCTAGGTTAATAGAAGAAATCAGAAGAAGAAATTAAACACTGAAAGAATGAGAATTGCAAATCTAGGAACTCAGAGGCTTACCCTTACTGAACGAATCCATGTCGAAGAAATCCGATCGGTCCTCGAGAAATCCTCCTCGTCTTTTTGTTTAGGTAAAAAAGTTGTAGTAGAAAGTCCACAATTTATTCGTTTTATTCTTGGGATTCGGAGTCGTTCTAAAAGTTATATTTTTGTCTGATAATTTCGGGATCCCATTAATCGAAAAAGACCAGAATATATATAGGAAAATCTCGAAAAATCCAAAAATGGAAAGTTTTTCCAGTGAGGGGTCTCACCGGAGAAAAACCTGGTGAGGCCTCGCCAAGAGCGTTGGAGAGGCTGCCTCACCATCTCTCAGCGAGGCCTCGCCACACTCTTGGCGAGGCCGGCCCGGGTTTTCATTTTCGAACCTTTCTTGTATTTTCCTATTTTTTAATTAATATATTTTTTTATTTTATTATTATTTTTATTATTTTTGTATTTTTTATTTAGTTAATTAATTTTTTAATTAAAATGTCCTTTTGAATTAGAAATGAGGATTCTCATTTGCATACGTCAGGATACTCGAAAATGGTGTGATTCAAGGATAAAATCCCGAAAAAGCCATCATCATCGGACGCGCGAGCTGGTATAAAATCCCGTGCTGACAAACCCTTATTAACGGATGTAAGGACATGTACAACATTCTTTCCCTTAACATGTGTTTATTCATGAGACTAGATGTGGTTAATGCCTTAACCAAATGGGTAGTTAGAACTAATACTAGATTAGAGATATATTTGAGGAGTTGTACAATTGGGTATGCATGTCTCATAAAAGAGAACTCAAATAGACTAGTAATTACATGGAATGCAAATGGACGGGTTCCAACCATGGTTGTCTGTTATTGCTTGACCTACTATAGCGGGGTCATAGTAGATGGGCTGTGGATGATACCTACTAAGGAAAATTGGTTTGACAAGGTTTTCCCGAATTCAATAGAATGGGCTATTTGAATGTCGATAAAATAGTAGGAAATATGTGTTTAATTAAAGACCTTATATTAAATGCATGTACATATACTAATATCTCAACAATTTCTATCTTATATCTAGGTTGAAATGAACAGTAACACTAATAAGCATCTATTTGGAAACAAAGTTTTTAAAGGAGATAATTTTCATGAGTGGTTCGAGAATGTGAAAAAGTTTTTGAAAAGCCTTTGTCTAGATTATGTGCTGGATAATTCGTATCCTGAACTCCCTAGAGATGATCCTTCCATTAACCTAATAGATGAATATGTGAAGCATAAAAGGGACTATGAATTTGTAAAGAATTTTATGGTTAATGTGATGCTGCTAAAGTACCAAGATTTATGCAAAGACATGGACATGGAGTCCATACTTGTACAATAAAGATCTTAGTAGTTGAGCTTGCCATGACTATTTATAATAATTCTAAACAGTTGAAGAAAATGGGAATTACTTATGATAAGGAGGATTTAAAATGGATTGTATTGAAAGGTCTACCCAAATGGTATGATAGTTTCAAAAGAGATTTCTATGGCATCGAAGAATAATGTAATTTTTCCAAGATGTTAAACTTGTTAGAACATTATGATATTCAATTTAGAAATAAAATTCAAAATCAACTTGTTGCTGAGGATCAAAAGATAAAAAAGACAAGGGTTTTCAAGGTTAAGAGAAGACTCATGAAAAATGCCAAAATGAAAAGCGAGTTAAAAGCTAAGATTTCTGAACAAGTGAACAAGAAGTCAAGTGAGGCATCTACTTCAGGTATATTCATGATAGATAGTTTCTCTATAGTTCCTTATGAGTCTAAATGGGTATTGGATATTGGTTGTGGTACTCAAATATGTACTTTTATGTAGGGGTTACGGAATAGTAGGAGGCTTGGAAACAGAGAAATGGAGTACGGGTTGGCGCAATAGCTGTAGGGACATATAGCCTTCATTTTCCAAGTGGCCTTGTTTTAGTTTTGAACAATTGCTATTATATTCCTACCATTACTAAGAATATTATTTCTGTTGTGTGTTTAGCAACAAAAGGATTTGAGATTATATTTTCATATAATAATTGTCATACTAAAACTGAAATTCTATATATAAATATTGCTAAGAAACCAAATATAGATAATGAGAATGGGAATCCTATTGGGCATATAAACCTTATTTAAAGGGAAAGATGACAAAGAAACCTTTCAAAGGAAAGGGTCAGCATGCTACAAGTACTTTGGAAATAATATATTCCGATGTATGTGGTCCAATGAGTGTTAAGACACATGAAGGTTTCATCTACTTCATAACCTTTATCGAAGATTACTCACGGTATGGTTATTTTTACCTTTTGAGTTACAAGTCTAAATTTTATGAGAAATTCAAAGAGTTCAGAATTGAAGTAGAGAAACAGCTTGGGAAAAGTATTAAGACCCTTTGATTTGATCAAGGTGGTGAATACTTAAGCAAAGAGTTTCATGTTTATCAAAGGGATTACGGTATTGTATCCCAATGGACACCTCCTTATAAACCCTAACACAATGGAGTGTCAAAAAGGAGATATAGAACCCTATTAGATATGGTTCAATCCATGATAAGCCAAGTAGAAATTAGAAGATCCTTTTGGGGTTATGCACTTGAGAGCATAGTTTATATTCTAAATAGAGTGCCCTCGAAATCAGTTGATCAAACACCATACAAAATGTGATATGGTAAGAAACCAACTCTTTATCACTTGAGAGTGTGGGGATGTCTTACTTTTGTAAAGAGGACAAGTTCAGATAAGTTGGGTGCTAAGTCTAACAAGCATCTATTTATAGTTTACCCTAAGGAGACTATGGGTTATACCTTTTACAATGCCAAGGAATAAAAGGTACTTGTTTTTAGGAATGCTCAGTTCTTGAGAAGGAACACATACTTGTGAAAGCTAGTGGAAGGAATCTTGAGTTGAGTACTCAAGAAGATCAAATAGACAATCAACTAATTGATCCTACACTTGTTACACAAGAAAGTGTAAGCATGGAATAGCCTATTATAACTCTGAAATTGCATAGGTCAGGTTGGGCTCTAATCGTTCTTGAGAGATACGGTTAATTCATTGCTGATGATAAGCACATCTTCCTTATGCAAGATGATGAGCCCAAGACTTACAAGGATGTAATAGAAAGCTCAGAGTTTAACAAATAGTTTACAACCATGAAGTTAGAGTTGGACTCTTAGAGTCTAATAAATGGTTTACAACCATGAAGTTAGAGTTAAACTCCATGTACGAAAATCAAGTTTGGAACTTGGTTGATGCTCCAAGTGGGATTAAGCCCATAGGATGCAAGTGGGTTTCTAAGAAGAAAACTGACATGGATGGTAATGTAATTACCTATAAAGCAAGGCTATAAAGGGTTTTAGTCATAAGGAAGGCATTAACTATGATGGAACCTTTTCATCAGTAGCCATGCTAAAGTCTATCAGGATACTCCTTGCCATCGCTCTTCATTGCAATTATGAGAATTGGCAGATGGATGTGAAAACTGCGTTCATTTTTTGGAACCTTAATCGGGATGTATACATGATACATTATGAAGGTTTTACATCCCAGGATTGCTCAAAGGTATGCAAGTTGTAAAGGTCCATTTATGGACTTAATCAAGTATCAAAGAGTTGGAATATTAGGTTTGACAAGATAAGCCATGAAATTGGTTTTGTGGTAAACGCTAATGAGCCCTATGTATATAGGAAGGTTAACTGGAGTGTAGTTTTTTTCCTTGTATTATATGTCAATGACATGTTAATGATAGGAAACGATGTTCCTTTTCTTCAAACAATTAAGTCATGGTTTTCAAAGAAGTTCTCCATCAAAGACTTTGGAGAAGAAACTTTTATACTTGGTATAAAGATCTATCATGATAGATCTAGGAGGCTGTTAGGCCTTTCTAAAAGTACATACATAGATAAGGTTTTGGCTAGATTTAACCTTAAGTAGTCAAGAAAGGCTTACCTTCCCATGTCTCGCGGTATTAACCTTTATAAATCTAAGTGTCCGAGAACATAAGAGAATAGACTATACATGAATGGAATACCCTATGCTTTGGCGATAGGATCCATCATGTATGCTATGGTATGCACTCAGCCAGATGTCTCACATAGCTTGAGTGTCATGAGTAGATTCCAATTTGATCTAGGTGAGAAGCATTGGATGGCTATTAAAACTATCCTCAAGTACTTATGAAGGGTTCAGGATATGTTTTTAGTTTATTGAGAAAGTGATCTCTTCATGAAGGGATACATTGACGTGAGTTTTTAGTCTGATAAGGATGATTACAAGTCCTGGTCAGGTTATGTGTTTATGTTAAATAGAGGAGCAGTTGTTTGGAAAAGATTCAAACAAGATACAACTGCTAATTCAACCACTCAATTTGAGTATATTGCTACTTCTGAAGCAACTAAGCAAGTTGTTCGGTATAAAGGGATTTATTGGTGATCTCGGCATGGAGTCCAACATTGTAAATTAATAGTGGTCTATTATGATAACAATGAGGCTATTGCTCTGGCAAAGGAACCATGATCTCGTCAGAGAAATGGACACATACTAAAAAAATACCATCTCATAGTAGATAGAAAGGATATAAACTTAGAATACATCCCTACGGATCAGAATCTAGTGGATGGGCTAACAAAGCCATTGACTTAAGTTAAACATTACTAGCATGTTAACGAGTATGGCATGAAGCACATGGGCAATTGGCTCTAGTGTAAGTGGGAGTTTGTTAGACATGATGTATAACTAAAGGTAATTAGGTTGATATATCTTTATTAGTCACTAATGTACAAACAGTTTCAGATTATTATTTATCAATAATAAGGTATATTTGTTATATGTTGATGATTGTTTACGAATTATTTATTTCCCTAGTTTTATATATATGCAATTAAGTATATGTATATGTTCATTGATATAATAAGACAAAGTTCGTGACTATTTCATAGCATGAAAGTGTGAAAAGTAATACACACATGTTACTATGAAAAGTTAAAATATCCCTAGTCATAGTTTAATTAAGACTATACATCAATGAAGCGGACAAACTAGCATGTATAGGCTTACTCCTTGGGTTTGATCCAAGTAGCCAATCTCACGAGCTAAAGGTGGTACCTTGAGTTAACACATGAATGTATTTGGGTAATACATTGGAGACCGCTATAAGATAGATACTTGGAAATAACTATATCCATGTATTGGTGTCATGTCTTGTTGCAGTACTAGTACGAGTATCCTCAAACCTGAGATACTGGATACCTTGTGTGGGAGTTGCTATACTTTGGGTTATACTTATTCATACCCTAGTGATCAGGATGATAGGGTGATTACGGGTACAAGGATGATCATTCGTCGATAAGCTGATTAGTTAAGATGGGATCCATCACCCCTGATATAGTGATATAATGGGAGTTGTACCTTAAGGCCCCTTATTGATAGTAACACACTCATAAACCTCTTATCAGAGTATGAGATTGATAGAACAGGTTTCTAGTCAATCTCGATACATAAAGGTGAGTGGTGTTCTTCATGAGCAAGTTTAATTCTAAGATACTAATGGGTATTACATGAGCTAACACTTAATACGAGCTTAGTACACTAGATGATACTCAACTTGATAGAAGGAGTGTTTTAAACTTGTTACTATTGTAGAACCGTATAGAGTTATCGGGTTCCATATAGGTTTGGAACACTACCTAAAGGTTCTCAAATGGGAAGCTAAGTTTATGTTAACCTCTAATGGCTCTATACTTTGGGATCTTGTGAGGTCACACACATTGGGCATTCACCGAAATGAATAAAGAACTTATAAACTGAGTCTATAACGAGAATAAAAGGGAGAGTCAAACTCATTTTGGATGGACCAAATTTTGGTTAGATAAGTATATCGAGAAAGAAAGGGGAAAAGTTAAACCGAACCAAAATGCCAAGAGTGGGCCTTTCTAGAAATCTCACAAGGGCCTGCAAGGCAAGCTTGCGTGAGCGCTTGCAGTAAGTAAGCCTTGCAAGCACTGGTAGCACTTGCTAAGGCTTGTGAGGCTTACCGCATGCAGGCTTGCAAGATATCTTTCAAGATGGTCTTGCGAGGTTTCTCGCAAAGCCCGTGCAAGAAAGGCAAGCCCATGCGAGGGGCTTACCTTGGGTGGCAAGAAGCTTCGCAAGAAATATCACGAAGCAACTCACATGGGCTTACAAGCCTGCATGGGATTGGTGTTTTGCAACAATCCCACATTATTTTTGGGGGAGCTTTTGTTCTCCCCCTTCTCCTCCCCTCCTTTCTACTCACTTCAACTCAGCCTTCTCCTAAGTTTTAACTCCTTTTCTTCTTGAGTTTTTGCAAGATCCTCCATGAGTTTCTCTGCTTTCTGAAGAATTCTTTTGAAGGCTTATTCCTATTTCGGAAAGAACCTTCTAAGTTATATTTTTCTTTATCTATGAGCGGTCTAACAGTTTCTTGTTAATTGATAAGTTCTCCCTCTACACGAGGTTTTGGTTAGTATGGTTCGTGTGGACTAATCATAGACGCTGTCTTGGTTTGGAGGCTTGTGCTAACGAAGTGCTATCAAGAATCTCTAAGGGATCACCATCCTAAAGGGGAAGGCAAACATCAACTGGTAGTGTTCTAATCATAGATGCTGAGTTTATTTTATTAAGTTTTATAAACCTATAAGCATCTATGGAACATTTCAATTAAAATTATATCAATTATGCAATGCTTAGGAGATCTTTTTGGGTTAATTTTAAGTTTTGAAATTCCATCGTGCAAGTTCGCATGTTCATTAAATACCTTAATTAACTAACATATATTAAATTATTATTTGTTTTTACTATAATTTTGGATCTTTAACCTGCTTCTAGTCTGGCTAAGAATTGCTAATGGATTCAAAATATTCGCTAGAATGTTGTATTTTGTTCCATTTTCCAAAATCAACTTGCACTCTCATATTTTCTTCAAGATTAGCTTTTCAAATTTTCTTTTATGACCCACCAAAAGGAGGCTGCCCATGAGTTTAAACATGCTTGCGCAGCCTACCTTCTTTGCAGAACTTATGTCCGCTCATAGTAGCTAAGTGAGATTCTCTAGGGTCGGCTTGATAACAAGCATAATAGCATATTACGTATTGAATATCAAGCCTGCTATCTGTTAAATAATGAAGAGAGCTAATAATACCTCTGTAGAACTTATTATCTACAAGCTTACCAGCTTCATCCTTAGTCAAGATAGTATCAATTGCCATGGGATTTGACATTGGCTCCAATTGCTCCATATCAAACTTCTTCAAGACTTCCTTGGTGTACTTTACTAGATTAATGAAGATTTCATCTTCACTTTTCTTGATTTGCAAACAAAGAAAGAAGTTGAGCTCTCCCATCATTGACATTTCACGCTCACATTTCATTTGCTTGTTAAATTCCTTGAAAATTACTTCTTTAGTTGCTCCAAATATGATATCATCTACATAAATTTTGACTACAAATAGATCTCCTTTTCTTTGCTTGATAAATAGAGTTGTATGTGCTTTACCTCTTCATAGCTTTTGTTGAGTAGATTATTGGTCAACCTCTCATATCAAGCACGGGGTGCTTGCTTCAATCAAAACAATGCTTTCGTCAGCTTGTACACATGCTATGGATTTTTAGCATCTTCAAATCCAGGATGTTTATGCATATAAACTTCCTCTTCATTGAAACCATTCAGGAATGCACTTTTCACATCCATTTGAAATAATTAGAAATTCAATTAGGAAGCAAAATCACATAGAATCCTAATAGTTTCAATTCTTGATACAAGTGCATAAGTCTCATCATAACCAATTCCTTCCTTTTGGTTGTAGCTTTGCACAACAAGCCCAGCCTTGTTTCTCACAACATTACCATCTTCATCAAGCTTTATCTTTAATATCCACTTAGTTCTAATAATTGAATTTCCTTTGGGCTTCAGTACCAAAACCCAAACATCATTGCATTTGAATTGATCTAGTTCTTCTTGCATCATGATCATCCATTAGTCATCATCGTCAGCATCTTCAAATTTCTTGTGTTTATCAATGAGATAAAATGTTGGATAACTCATCATTCTGTTGAGCTGACCTCATGATATTACTGGTGTTAGACTTAATAGGGTGTAAAATAGGTCAGATCGAGGGGTGAATGACTTTTTTTCGAGTTCAATAATCACTTTAGATGAAAAGTGAAACTAGCTTCTGAAGTTACTTTTGAGTGTTAACATTTTACTTAGAATCCCCCTTTTTAGGTCTTGCTAAGCAGATATGATTTAAACTTAATGCAAAAGTAATGTAGAGTTTAGAAAGTGCAAACAGGGATTTTTATCCTGGTTCAACCTCTGCCTAATCCAGTCCTTGGAATCTCTTGTTTAAGATTTAATTCACTAAGCACTCTTCTTCTGGTGAAGAGAAAACCTTTTATAGTGTTGGTTGAAGTACCCTCCAACAACCTTCATGATTTGATGAGCTATACCAATATAGAAGTACCCTTCAACTGTATCTAAGGCTCTGAGCTTCTATCTTATAGAGTGCCTTCCTCTTAAGACTTCTAAGCTCCATCACACTAACTTAACCTTAAGCTAGTGCTTTACAATATGGTTTAGAAGAGAAGAGAATGAGTTTCTTATCTTTGTTTTAGTAAAACTCAATTACAAACAGATATAAAAGAGGTGTCTTTGTTTTTTATGATTGAGAAGAAGCTTGCAGAAGATTATGAAAGCTTGTTTATACTCTTGAATACTTGATAAAATCGGCAACCTTGTTCAATGGCGGATAACATCCTTTTATAGAGGGAAAGAATGTTTCCATTGAGCTTGGATTCTTGCTTGAAATCTTCCGATTATCTCTAGGAAAGATTCTGTTAACAGTCCATTTAGAGAGTGGCAAGCTTTAAAGGAATCCGTGTGACATTTTCCAGGAAGATTTTTGGTCCCCACCATTGTATGATTATCTGCTATTGTTCCTTAGTTACCAATAGCTTTTGTCCTTTTTCATACAAGGTACAATGGTGAAATGTGGCATTTAATGCAAAGTCATCTCCCATAACATTTATCACCAAATGACTAAGTTACACTTAAGAAGGACTTTTTAAGGTTTTAACTTCTGTGCAGTGAACTTTTCTTCTGATGCTAGAGGATAGATAAACTTCTGAGGTCTTGATTCCTTCTAAAGCTTCCTATGCTTCAGGGAGATTTATTTAGCTTCTAAGACTTCTTTGTGCTTTAAAACATAATTTCCTATTTTAGAATCCAAAAATCTCCCTCATTTTTTTGTTTCTGAGTGACCTTAAACACAAACAGAATACTTGCAAACTCCCTCTTAATGATAGCCATATTCTGAGTTGCATCAATCTTCTTTTTAAAACTTGCTTGCTGTTCAGTATGAATAGAAGATAGTACAACGCATTGTTGTGAAAGAAAATCTAGCTATTTTATCTATAGGATTTCATCAATTTTTTATCTTCAAAACATCATAATCTTCTAGCCTCTTTTTTTCTCCTTTTTAAGTGTCAATCTCCATAGTGCTTGAAGTGGATTCTCCAATCATACGCCTCTTCCAAACTTCCTTAAAGCTATACTTATCCTTCTCCCTCCATTTAGTGCCAACAAGTTGAGTGAAAGTTTTCTTCTCATCAAGGGCAAAGCGCTGGATATGTTCTTGAATAGCTGCTGCATTTGCTTGAAGAGGAGGAAGAATTTGCTGGATCAATCTTGCAGCGTTGTTAGAGATAGATGGAAAGATTCTTTCAAGAATGACTTGGTGAGCAATCTGATTCCAGATCCCTTGGGAGTTTAGGCCATTTGATAGATGTTGTAGGAAGGTGACGATCTCTCTATCATATAAGCAGAAGGAACAGAGAAAGAGACCACCAATCTTGGTACTTAAGTCATCAATACTCTTTTGAAGACCTTATGATGCACTGGCTTGTTTTGCTACCATGGTATCCCTAGCCTCATTGATTGCTTTAGCCAATCCAGCGATGGCTTTGGTGATTTCATCAGATATCATCAATGGCTTCATTCTTCTGATCAAAAGTGACATCACTAATCTTCTTGGTGGTAGTATCAATGGCTTTGAGCACTTTTTATTTGAGCTCTCTTCTGGAATCCTTAATAGCCTTGAGAGTTTCAGCCTTAAAGTTAGTCATGAATTTCATTACCTCCTCAAGGTTATTTTGAACCCTTCCTTGCTGCCACAAGGATAAGTGTATAATTACACTTATTATTATGATAATTTTGCATAATAAACGCTATGGTTTTAGTCATTTTTATACTTCATATAAAAGATTTCACGTGGTATGTAGTTTTTTATGCAAATGCAGATATTAGGTAAATCTTTGGAGTAAAATGGACCAAGGTGGAATTACATGGAAAAAGAGTGGAAAAGTTGCAAAAAGTAGCGTGGAACGTGAAGAATTGGCTTAGATTTGAAGATGTGAAAGATTGGTGAAATTACAAGAAGTGTTGTGAAGAAATGCCATTCGCGGTCGCGACAAATAATCACGGTCGTGACTTATTTCCCTCACAAACAGAATCTGCCATACAAATAAGTCACGATCACGACAGACAGTCATGATCGCGACTTGATCGATTTCTATGCTGTCAACTTCATAACTTCTATCTACCACATAAGCGAATCAACAACCAATCAACTACCAATGGTTATGGATGACCAACTACCTTTGAAAAGTCAACCAATCATGAAAAGTTTATGATATGTCTATGTATCATAACGAGTAATTTAACTTGTTTTCATTTACATCAATTAAGTTGCATTCTTTCACGTTGATTTTAAGAGTAGTTTCGGGGTTAACGTGTTTTGATAGTGATCACTGGATCTGTGATTTAACACCGTTTAGTAAGCCAACATTTTTGAAATGGCAACTTGCTAAATATGGTTTTGTGAGAGCGACCCATACTAAGCATAGAATTGATGTTATTCAGGTTTTTGTGAATTGATGCAAGTCATTTACCCTAGTTAAGAAAAGTCATTTCATGTATAACTTTATGTGCCGCATAATTGAATCTTAGAGAGTGTAGAACCGTATTGTTGAAAGTCATATATATGCAATGTCTTATCTTTAAGTCTTTGCATTGTCATCTTTCCATACTAGTTTTTAGGAAAGGCATATCTACTCTACTCTTCTTATTTGCATATCCTTTCAACTTTCACCAAATCTATCTTCAAAATTATTTTAAAAAACCTTCGCATCGTTTTCTTTTCAATTTCTGAACTAGACCTTCCCTTTGGGATCGATATCTTTTAAAACTACATAGCAACTGTATATTTACAGTTATCATCATTTTTCTATTTGATAAGAGGTATTGCCAACACCTATATTTATTGTGAACAAGTTTTTGGCACAGTTGATATATAGTCGAATCTTGTGAACAAACTATTAAACTTATCAGTGGAAAAGTGGCGAACAATGAGTACAATTTTTACAATACAAGTATTTATAATGAATTCATTTACAAAGGTTTTTCTATAAAAGTTAAGAATTCATCATTTTGAGTCTCCTCCCGCTGATCTATCTCCATGGCGCTACTTGAAGATTGATTGGAAGTCATCCATCTTTCCCAGATCTCTTTGAAGCTGTGCTTGTCTTTCTCCCTCCATTCAGCACCAACAAGCTGAGCGACTATCTTCTGCTCATCAAGCGTAAACCTCTGGATGACATCGTGAACAGCCTTTGCATTTGCTTGAAGAGGAGGGACAATCTGCTGAATTAGCCTTGCAGCTTTGCTGGGGACAGAGGGAAAGATGCTTTCAAGGATCACTTGGAGAGCCTTCTAATTCCATACCCATTGAGTGTTTAGCCCATTCGCTAGATGCTGTAGGAACAGAACAATCTCACTATCATGTAAGTAGAAGGAGTGGAGAGATAAGCCACCAAGCTGATTACTTAAACCGTCAATGCTCTTCTGAAGGGCCTCCGAAGTGCTTGCATTCCTTGCCACCATGATATCTCTTGCTTCAGTAGTGGTCTTGATAAGGGCAGCAATATACTCCTTCAGATTATCATCTATATCATCAACAGCCTCATTCTTCTGAGCAAAGATAGTTTCAGTTATCTACCTGTGAGCATCTTCAACAGCCTTGAAGATCTCAGTCTGAAGCTCTCTCTTGGAATCCATAACAGCCTTGAGAGTTTCAGCCTTAGAAGTAGTTATTTGCTTCAACATCTCATCAAGACTAGATTGGATTTTCTCCTGCTACCACAGATAGAAGGCATTCTTAGTCCTGAACGCCTGGACTTCATTCTTCAGCCCATGGAGAATTCTGTTGAAGTACGCTCAATGGTAGTCCCCAAAGTAGATATGACATCAGCAATATGCCTCTACAGAGCCTCTTTCACCCTGCTGACTTCATCATGGATTATCTCCAAACCCTTTTCACCAATGGCCATTAATCCGCTCAGCTTTTCCAGAGACTCTAGGATGTCCATGTAATTGCTGAGCCTAGTCTCCATAAGTGGCTGCAGATGTTGAACAAGTTCAGAGCGTGTTTGGCTTGGAAGAGGAATCTTGTCTGCTCTTTCCATGATTATCTGATCCTGCTCAGAGATAAGAGCGACGCTCTGGGCAAGTTGGCAGTTGAAAGGAGCAATCTTGATATCCATAATTGAGTCATTGAGGCGAAGAGATATTGTAAGGAGATCATAAAGTGTTTTCCTTATATGTTGGATAGAATTGACAGGCACAGGAGCATTAGAGTGTTCTCCCTTAGCAAGATCACCCACCATCCATCCCCTACTTCCAATGGACTCATCTCCATAAATTCTTTTATCCGCGGGTCTGGGGATTAAGGTCAAGGAGCTATTTGGATCCACCAGAGTTCTTGGACTAGAGGGACGCTGCTACTGCTGCTGTTGTTGTTGTTGCTGGTGTTGCTGCTGAGTCTTTGACTCACTTATAATCTGAACATCTTCATCCTCACTCACATCCTTCAGCAGTACTTCATCTTTCTTTTGACCTTCCTCATCCTTATATCCTCCTCCCTTATATCCTCTGTCTCGATGTTATGCTTAGCAAAGACTGAGCGGGCCATGGTTACGAATTTATCAGCAGGATCTGATGCTAATGACTGAACACCCCATTCAGCCACTACAGTCCTCTGAGCTTCCTCCTTCTGAAGAGCTGATAAGAACGGATCTTCCTCTAGCAGGTTCTCTTTCATCAAAGATTTCTTATCAGCCTCTTCCTATTCTTCTTCTTTCTTCTTCTTCTTGTCATCCTCCTTCTCTTCAGCCTTCTCCTCAGCTACTTTATCCTTCATAGCCACGACCTCAATCTCCTTTGTAATCTCTTGAGCAATTAATGTTGCTACCACAAGAGGATCCTTAACATTTGAATTTGGAGATCCTCCTGGTGTAGATAAGAATTGTTGTGGGGTCTCAAGAGTGGCAGCAAAGAGATGAGAGGGATCAAAGATAGCCTTCTATTGATCTAGAGGGGGAGACTGTGGCTTCTTCTCCACCATAAAGTTGGTGGGATTTGCCACCTTTGGAGGTGCTGGGCTTGGAACTACTAGGAGAGCCCTTAAGGGTAAATCAAAATCTACCGAAGTCCCCTCCAATACTCCTCCATCCACTTCTTCAGAATCATCCTCCTCTGTCTCAAAGGTGCTCTTCTCCTTCAGCTTTGCTGTGAATTATTATGATGTAGGCACTCTTCTAACAGCTGACAAAGCACTCTTCTCTGCTTCATCAGTTGCAATCCTTATATCTCCCACTATTCCTTTCCGAGGGAAATGAGCGAAGACTTCTACTATGCTCAGGTTCACTGCTCTAACCATATCATCCTTCTTAGGATCATATTCTGAGATGACAATTTCTCCATAAGTTTTGGCTTTCTTCTTCTCCTTCTCCACCTCCTCTTCCTTCTCTTCTACGAACTCATCCTCATCCTCGCTTAAAATGGCAATGTTAGGATCAAACTCTCCCCTCTTCCTTTTGGCCAAGATGTTGATAGGTTGTATATCTTCTTCATCATTAGAGTTATTTTGCTCCAAAGGCTTTGGCACGTACTGAAATTTGTTCATGGAGTAGGTGATTCCCTATACTTTTCCCTCAGCCACTTCAGCAGGAGTTATTAATACTCCCTTAGCAGCAAGTACCTTACTTATACTGATTCGACTTCTCTTTACCTTAGGGACTTCCTCCTGTTTCAGCATAGGCTCCCTCAATCTCTTGGGGGAGACTTCTTCAACCCCTTTTACTCCTTCACCCTTCTTGCCAACCCTCAGCTCCTTTTCCCTTCTTTTCTTCATCAGATCCTTCTTCAGGGCTTCCTCCCTATCCCACTTCATACCAAAATCTAGCTTTTTATCAAAGGTTTCCTTCACTATCTCACTTCCAAGAGATCCATCCTCCTCTGAGTAGTCTATACCATGTGCTGCCACAATCCTACTAATGAGTCCTCCAAGTGTGCATTTATGGTGAAGCATGTGCTGCATTATGATAACTGGCCAGTTGACCTTCTTTTTCGCTACCAAGTGCACCTAAATACAATGCTCATAGCTTGAGACTGCGTTGGTGGAGTTCATCTTCTGAAGAAGAAGATGAGCCATTACAAATTACCAGTACCTCGGCTCCCGAGGCATGTGAATACTGATTTTCTCACCAAACCAACCTTCTGGCATGAGGCCTTATCTATTGTAACTTATGGCATCTTCACATCCACTTCTAAGAGCGACACCTTCATCTTTTAAATTCAGAAGTTCTGCCAAGTAAGCTGGAGTAATGGTAATCTCTGTGCTTTTTACTACAATTTTGAGCTCCTCCTCGCTCACTGTGCACTTCTTTAGATTCTTGTAGAATTCAAGCACTATTGCTGGATAGGTTGGCTTCTTTAGTCTAATCCATGTGTTGAGTTGATGGAATTCTATGGTTTCTTTGTACGGACTGGTTTGTAAGAAGGATTCATCTCCAAAATATCTTTGAGAGATGATATTTGAGGGGTTTGATCTGTATAGAATAGGTTCAAAGGTCTTTGGAGGGATTTGAATAACGACTTGTTGTTTGAGACCTTCCTTTGATGATCTTGTTCTTTTAGGAGCCATTTGAGTAGGTAAGGTTTGAAAAAATAAGGGTTCTTAGAAGAGAGTTTCTCAGAAAGATTGGAGAAATTTTGTGATTTTGGTAAAGTGAAGAGATGATGAACAGTCTTTTACTTTTTATAGGGGCGGTTTCAGAGGGATGGAAAGGTAATTTACTAACAGTAACGGTTTCAGCATTTACCGTTTAAAATATAGGTAACTGTCAAATGTGTAACTAACCGAAGAATGTGAACAGTTGTAACTTAAAGATCCGGCTTAGGATACGGGTTTTTGAATTTTGAAATATAAAGTAATTCCCGGTTTAGATCTTCTAAGACTTATCATTGTGTTAACCTTAGAAGATGAATGTTGCCTCTGGGACTAGTTACTTTTCTGAGTGTTTGCACCATCTTCTGAGTGATATTCACACTAGGTTGCTCATGCCTATTTCTCTTCTGAGGAAAGCGAATTGATCTTTACTCAAAGGTTTAGTGAAGATGTCAGCTCTTTGGTCTTTTGTAGAGATGTATACTAGCTTCACATCTTTCTTGAGAATATGATCTCTTAAGAAGTGGTGTCTGATGTTGACATGCTTTATTCTGCTATACTAAATTGGATTCTTTGATAGATCAATTGCACTTTTATTGTCACAGAGAATCTCTATGCATTCTGACTTGACTCTATAGTCTTCTAGCTGCTGTTTGATCCACAAGGCTTAAGCAACACAGCTACCCGCAGCTATGTATTCAGCTTCTATGGTGGATAATGCTATTGAGATTTGTTTCTTACTGTACCAAGAAACGATGTAATTTCCTAGAAAGTGACATCCTCCAGTAGTGCTCTTTCTTTCCAATTGATCTCTTCCATAGTCAGCATTAGTGAATCCTTTTAATGAAAAATATTCATTATTTGGATACCATAATCCGGCTTCAATAGTTCCAAGCAAGTATCTGAGGATTCTCTTAACTGCACTCAGATGCGATTCTCCAGGATCACTTTGTTATCTTGCGTAATAACATACTACATAGTGAAGGTCAGGCCCGCTTGCAGTAAGATACAACAGAGAGCCAATCATTCCTTTGAACATCTTCTGATCAACTTTCTTACATTCTGAGTCTTTGTTGAGTATGGTGTTGGAAGCCATAGGAGTTGACATTTCCCTTCCATCTTCCATGTCAAATTTCTTTAGAATCTTCTTAGTATACTAGGATTGATTGATGAATACTCCATGTGAACTTTGTTTGATTTGGAGACCAAGAAAGAATGTAAATTCCCCCATCATAGTCATCTCGAATTCAAGCTTCATTTGAGAACTGAATTCCTTGCACATTCTTTCATCAGTGGCTCCAAAGATGATGTCATCAACATAGATCTGAACAAGGAGAATATCCTGGTTTTTGCTTCTGATGAACAGGGTTGTGTCTATCTTCCCTCTGATGTATCCTTTTGATGTAAGAAAGCTTATTAATATTTCATACCACACTCTGGGAGCTTGCTTAAGACCATATAAGGCTCTCTTCAGCTTGTACACATGACAAGGAAACTTTGAGTCTTCAAAGCTTGGAGGTTGCTAGACATAGTCTTCTTCTGAGATGAATCCATTAAGGAAGGCACTTTTTACATCCATTTGATATAATTTGAATCCCATGTGAGATGCAAAAGCACAGAGGATTCTTAATGCTTCAAGTCTGGCTACTGGAGTAAATGTCTCATTATAGTCTATTCCTTCTTATTGACTGTATCTTTGAGCCACAAGCCTTTCTTTGTTTCGTACAATGTTTCCTTCTTCATCAAGCTTATTTCAGAATACCCACTTAGTGCCAATGATAGATTTGTTCTTTGGCCTTGGAACAAGTGATAAGTGTATAATTACACTTATTATCATATAAATTTTATACAATAAACACTATAGTTTTAGTCATTTTCATACTTCATATAAAAGATTTCACGTGGTATGTAGTTGTTTTTTATGCAAATGCAAATACTATATAAATCTTGGGAGTAAAATGAGCTAAAGTGGAATTCTATAAAAAAAAGAGTCAAAAAGGTGCAAAAAGATGCGTGGAACTTAAAGATTTGGCTTAGGATCGAAGCTGTCGAAGATCGATGAAGTTACAAGGAGATTTTTGAAGAAAACTCAATTCACGGTCGTGACAATAACTCACAGTCGCGACCTGTTCACTTCAGAAACAGAAGCCTGCTAATCAAAGGTTCACGGTCGCGAATCACATATCGCGGTCGTGACATGGATGATTTTTTGGTATTATCTTCTTAACTACCAACCTCCAGATAAGCATGATCAACCGCCATCAACTACCAACGAAAAGACACTTATCAGGAGTCAACCAATCATGAAAAGGTGCCTATCCATTGTAGATTGAATCAAAGCCTCTCAACCAATCACATTGAAGAGATGCAATCTTTCACCAATGGATGTGACTCTTCGTATGGATAGACGCAACCCTTCGAACTCTATAAATAGGCTCCAAATCCTCAATAATTTCGTGCACTAGGTGGCATTGGAGTGCAGAATAAAGGGGTGGAAAAATAGTGCATAGTGTGTGCATAGATAGAGAGTAAAAATGTCTAGTTTTCGCTACGTTCATGAGCGTTAGCGAGAAAATGTATAAGTGATTCGAATCCTTATTTCGATCA
>CATIWQ010275712.1:0-14991 GCA_949673415.1 Euphorbia schlechtendalii | reverse complement strand
GACAATGGATAAGAAAGAGGAAACAGTGAGCAAAGGAGGATGAGAGAAAGAGGAAACAGTGAGCAGAGGAGGATGAGAGAGAGAAAACGATCATAAAAGAGAAGAAAAACTAACCTGAAAGTGGTTGTCATCGCTGGAAATTAAAGCTCCATTTTATCTCTGCTAAAGAGGGAAGACGCGGCTGCAACGTAAATTAAAAGAGATAGGGTTTATTTCTCCTTTGTTTCCTGCTGTATTACGAAGTATTGCGGACGGTTGTTACGTAACAACCGTCCGTAATAACCTTTGTATTACGAACGGTCTTTAAGTAACGACCGTCCGTAATACTATTATAAGTATTGCGGACGGTTTTTACGTAACAACCGTCCGTAATAACCTTTGTATTATGGACGGTCGTCCGTAATACTATTATAAGTATTGCGGATGGTTGTTACGTAACAACCGTCCTTAATAACCCTTAATTATCTACTCCGTCATTCTGTCCATACTTTTACAGACGGTTTCTAGTATAACCCTCGCAAATGGTGCGTCCCAATAAGCCATTTTTGCACTAGTGAATCCATTTAGAACTTAGTGGCTTTGTTCCTGAAGGAAGGTCCACTAATTCCCTTGTATGATTTTGTAATATGGAATCAATTTCACTCCTTATGGCTTCTTTCCATAAAGGACTTTCCATGGAGCTTATAGCATCTTTGTATGTTTGAGGTTCTACTTCAACCATATATGTTAAGAAGTCTGGACCATATGATTTTTCATTCCTTTTCCTTTTACTTCTTCTAGGTTCTACCTCATGATCAGTCTCATTCTCTTCTTGACAATTTTATTCATCTTCTTCAACTAGTGATGGGAGATTATCAGTGTTTTGTTGATAAACTTGACCATCTCTTTTAACAAGTTCATGAGATCTTTTAAATCCCAAATTGGCGTTAATTTCCTTACATGGAAACACAACTTCAAAAAATGAAGCATCCTTTGATTGTATTAAAGTGTTCTTATGTATTTCAGGATTTTTAGATTTATACACAAGAAACCAATATGCATTACTATTCTCGGCATATCCAATGAAAACATAATCCACCATTTTTGGACATATTCTCATTCATTTAGGCAATGGAGTAATTGCCTTTGCAAGACACCCCCACACTTTCATATAATTATATGAAGGCTTTCTACCCTTCCATAATTCATAGGGAGTTTTGTCTTGTTTCTTATGTGGTATCTTATTCAAAAGATAGTTTGTTGACAAAACAGCCTCACCCCATAAGTTTTGTGGTAAACCAGAACTGGTTAACATTGCATTCATCATCTCTTTGAGAGTACGATTTTTGCGTTTAGCTACTCCATTTAATTGAGGAGAGTACGGTGGTGTTATTTCGTGAATAATTCCATTTAGGGAGCAAAACTCACCAAATGGTGCAACGTATTCACCACCACGATCACTTCTAACCTTCTTAATTTTCTTATTAAGTTGGTTTTCTACTTCTTGGTTATAGAGTACAAATTTCTCTATAGCTTCATCTTTGCTTTTAAGCAAATATACATAACAATATCTTGTGCTATCATCAATGAAGGTAATAAAATACTTATTTCCTCCCCTTGATTGAATAACCTTCAAGTCACAAATATCATTATGTATTAATTCAAGTGGTTCTAAATTTCTTTCAATGGATTTAAAGGAAGATCTTGTCAATTTTGTCTCAACACAAGTTTCACATTTATGTGTTTTATCAATATGAAATGTGGGTATATGGTTCAAGTTAATTAAACGTCGTAACGTATCAAAATTAACATGTCCAAGTCTACTATGCTACAAATTAGAAGACTCAATCATATAAGCAGAAATGTTGTTCTTATTTATATTAATAGAACCATTCTTACAAGAGATACAATTGAATTTGAACATTCCATTACATTCATATCCCTTTCCCACATACATAACCCCTTTGGACAAAATGAATTTTTGAGATTCAAATACCATCTTGAATCCATGTGCGCTCAAGAGGCTTCCAGAAATAAGATTCTTCCTGATGTCTGGAACATACAAGACATTTTATATTTTGTCTTCTTTGCTAGAGGTCATTTTCAGAATTATAGTTCCGTGTCCTTTCATCTTAGAAGTAGCAGAATTTCCCATGAAAAGTTTCTCCCCATTCTCTATAAGAGTCAATCCAGTAAAAGACTCCTTGTTGCAACATATATGCCGGGTAGCGCCAGTATCAAGCCACCATTCTCTAGGGTTCAAGTCAATCATATTGACTTCAGAAATTACTGCCCAGAGATCGATGTCAGATACGTCTTGTGTAATTCCATCCACAGCATTCACTTCTTTCTTGTCGATCCTTTTCGGAAATCTACAGTTAGAAGATTTATGTCCCGTCTTATGACAATTGAAGCATTTTCCATTAAACTTCTATTTCTTGTTAATGTCTCCTTTCGGTCCCATTTTAGACTTGGGTTTACTAGGTTGCTTGCCCTTTCTGGAGTCCATATGGACCTCCACCATGTTGACCTTTGCCATAGCTTGATTAGTAGAAAATTTTCTTTCTGATCTTCTATTGTCTTCCTCAATGCGTAGGTGAACAATGAGATCCTCAACAGAAATTTTCCTTTTGCTTATGTTTGAGATAAGCTTTGAAATCTTTCCAACTTTGTGGAAAATTTTCAATTATTGTAGTAACTTAAAATGGTTCACTTGTCCCCATTTTCTCAGCCTCCATCGCGTGGATCAAAAGTTGAAGTTCCTGCACTTGAGTTACAACAGTTTTGGAATAATTCATTTTTAAAATCTAGGAATTGACCAACTAAGTATTTCTTAGCGCCAGCATCCTCAGTTCGATATTTTCTATCGAGGGATTCCCATAGTTCCTTAGCAGTAAGCTTCACACTAAATACTTCATATAGTTCAGGAATTAAACCATTAAGAATATGGTTTTTTCAGAAGAAATCAGAATAATTCCAAACATCAACAACAGATTTAAAAGAATGATAAACAACTCCTTCAGGTACAACTGGAGGATCTTCCTTCACAAATCTATCAAAATGTATGCTAGTCAAGTAGAAATACATTTTCTGTTGCCAGACCATAAAATTCACACCACTGAATTTTTCTAACCTTTCTGGTATAGTAACAAGCCTAGAATTCGAAAATCGATTTAGTCTATAACCATTAGGACCAAATTATCCATTTTGGTTAGCTTGACTATATAAGTTTCTAGTTTCATTTCCTCAAAGAGGACCAGAACTTGTAGAATCAGCAGATGGCCTAGAACCAACAAGGCCAAAAGCAGTTGGTCCACCAACAAATACAGATGCAACCAATGTTGTACTAACAGGAACTGAAGCAATTGGACCATATTGTCCATTTTGGTTTTGCTCATTCAGATTTTGAGCAATTTCATCATTCTATGGGATCTGATCAGCCATAATAATTTCTGAAATTTTTCAAACAAACAAAGTTAGAACATTTTCAGAATAATAAATACAATAACAATTAGTATAATAAAAATAAATTGTACTTACACCAAATAAAATTATTATTATAATTGTTGTTTATTATTATTTATTTATTTATTTATATTTCTTAACTTTTTTTAAATATTTGTCCAAATTAAGTCCAATTAAAAGATTGTCCAAAATAAGTCCAATACTTTTGTCCAAAATTAAGGTATTCCAATGTTACGGTAATCCAAGTCACGGTATCCTATTCGTCTCTTTTAAGAATATAAAATCTGTCTTAAGATTGTTAGAAAATGATGTTAGGGATAAGTATAATATCTTATAAAGAGAAAGAATACAATAAAGAAAATATTAATAACTTGAAATACAATTATATGAACATCGTAATATTAAATATAAAATAACGAAATACGGAAATAAATCTTTTACTTAGAACAAGAGGATTCTGTTGAGGCTCGAGTCGATTTCCTTAAGACAGATTTTCCCCTTTGTATGGCAAACCGGCTACCATGATACATCAACAGACGTTAGGCGAACTCAACTGAGTGTAAAATACTATCACCAAAATACTGAATAACTAAGAACTTGGAGAGAATTTGAGAGAGATTTTATTTCTTTTCTCTGAGGTATATTGAATAAGGAAAAATGAAACCTATTTATAATAAAACTCAATGACACAAACCGTAAATAATAGGAAATATACGATCCCGTGAATAGTGTTGCATAGTACTACATAGTAGTGCATAGTAGCTGATCCATCAATAATGCATCTACTTTTTCTTTTAAAATATTAACAGCAGGTACACCCAATTATTGTGTATAAATGGGCGAGAATAGCAATGCAAAAATTCACATAATCTTCTTAAGTGCCGAGGAAAAATTAAAGAAAAAATGAGTTCCGTTGAGAAGAAGGAAATTGAAGTAGAAATTAAATCTACAGCAGAAAAATTTCACGATGTATTTGGTGGCAGACCACACCACGTTAACAATATGACCCCCGACAAGGTCCATGGTTGTGACCTTCATGACGGTGAATTTGGAAAGCAAGGCTCTACTATCTGCTGGTCTTACACCCATGGTATAATAACTCTTCTCTTCCATCTCTTTCTTACACTTCATTGTATAAAATAAAGTCAAGTTCAATCAGAAACCTCAAGGTAATGGGTTTATGATTTACGATATTTAACATCTCATTAGTTTTGCACTTCCTAAGGCCGTCCTCCACATACAGCACAACACCATAAAAAAATTAACCTAGCCGTTTTAGCTCCTATACCACTTATCGGTATCTGGGAACCCTGTCCAGGATAATGAGAATTCAAATAAATGATATACTATACATAGACTTGACACTCAAATCTAACCTAAATTAGTGGATTTACTAGTCTTTCAAATTATATATCATTGACTCATTAGTTTATAGTGTGATATTCTCAACTCCACACTTACCCCATCAGGTTTGTAGATTTATTTATGCTAACTGGGTTCAGTTTTTAGTAGAAGTAATGTTTTAAAGCATGCCTATATGTACGGAAATAACTCTTTACTAGTATAGCTTTGTCCATCTTGTTTTGTCTTCATTGCCATCCTTTTCGGTTGTTCCTTACTTGTTATGTATGACCCTCACACATCATGTCGTTATAGTACCGTATGTCTTATTGTTAGGTCGTTTCTCTGATCGTAATATTTTTGTTTATATGGTATTATATTGACGAATTGAATGATGAGTGAATAGATGGTGAAAAGAAGGTAGCAAAGCAAATAGTAGAAGAAATAGATGATGTGAACAATTCAACAACATTCAAAATGATAGAAGGAGATCTGATGAAGGATTACAATCACTTCATTATAACAGTGAAATCGACACCGAAAGGGGAAGGAAGTGTTGTGAAATGGAGTGTGGAGTATGAGAGGAAGAAGCAAGAAACTCCACATCCTAATACGTTGCTGGACTTCTTTGTTTTAATGACAAAGGACATCGATGCTCACCTTCAAACCAATTGATCTATCATATTATGTTCTTTCTATTGTCATCCATTGTTATATAATTTGCCGTGTTAGTTATATCGAGTTTCACCAATTGGGTCTTACTTATCAGCGTAAGCTTTTGGGTCAAACGGTTCCATGACATGGTATCAGAGTCAGCTTAGACTTACAGGTCGAGGGTTCGAATCCTGGAAGAGTCATTTGTTGAAATAAATTACAACACATAGCAGAATGGGTTATGTTGTACCGGCTTCAAACTCAAGGGGCACTCGCGTGTGGCGAAGTGTTAGGAATAATATAAATACTATGATTGATTTATCTATCAGCTTAAGCTTTTGAATCAAAAGGTTCCAAGACATCTTAAAATGGAGTTGAGAGGACCCGAGTTCGATACTCTTCCTCTTCAAAAAAACCATATTCTTAAAAAGAAAGGGTAATGTGGAGTTTCATGGGAATTTCATTTTGTCTCATTGTTATATGTGGCAAAATTTGTATCGAGAGTCTTCAGACTATGTCAAAAGACCTATTTTCGTAGTATAAATTCCCAGGGTTTTTTTATAATTTTATTGAGTGGTTTGTTTGTGTTGAACAATAAGAAGGATGACTTAGAAATGTTTAGGCGGGTGACTGTTATCTTTGTTTCAATAAGTGTGTTGTGCCACTTATTTTTATATAAACGTTGCTTATTTATAAATTTGAATTGCAAAACAAACGAAACATGTGATTTCAATTATAATAAAGAGATCTAATTAGATTTGATAAAAAAAAGAGATTAATTTGATGGTTCACTTTAACCGCCAAGCAATAATTTAGTAGCCACGTAATGAAAAAATTAAGAAGTGTGGAGTTCTTGGTTTAATCTCCACAGTTTACAATTTTAGTAAAATTATCCTTTGTATATAAAAAATATAAGACTATTGGATTTATTATAAGAAATCATGCTGTGACAATAAATTTATAAATGTTAAAAAAATTGATGCCTATATTACAAGTAAATAGGATTTGAAGACGAGAGTGAAAAAAAGTGCAATCTAATTATTCCAATTAGATTGAACCTCTTAAATGCTACAGCCACTTCAAGATAAAATTGAGAACAAACATATAAAACTCCCTCCTCCGATGCCGAAAGATTATCATTTTACTCAATATTTCATTTTTTTTTATCATTTTTTTAAGTATCAATGCAAAATTTAACACTTTTTCCCTAGTATTCTTGTATTAATTAGGAAAGAGATTAAATATAAATGAAGTTGTAAGAGAATATTTAAAAAGAAAGATGATTTTACAATAAAGTATAAAGAATAAATTAATCATGTATACTAAATATTTTATTGATTTTAATAAAAATTTTAAAGTAAAAATATTTCGAACACAACAGAGGGAGTAATAAATAAAAGCAATTATACAAAACAAGTAGTATAACTATCGTAAATAAATTGGTGTTTATGCATATTAATTAGACCAATAAGAACTTTTGTCCCCAAAAAATACTCTCCCGTCTATTAAATATTGTTGTTTTAGAGGGATTTTGATATCATTTTTTATTGTCATTTTGTATTTCCAATGTGTTTTTTCTCTAAGTTTTCCATTCTTAACCCTATTAATTTGTTCAACGTTCAAGAATACCATATTTTATTATCTAATAACAAGATGAGAAAAGTATAGAAATCAATATTTAAACATATTAATGAAGTCTTGAAAATAGAGTATGATATTTATGAAAAGGTAAATTAGTAAATCATCTCATTCGGTTAATTGTTATCTTAAAAACTATGAATTAGTTAAAACGATAATATTTAGTAGACGGAGGGAGTACTACCATTCGGTCCCCAAACATACTCGAATAACTAGTAATAGCAATTAAACAAAACAAGTTGTATAACTATGGTAAAAAAATTGTTGTTCATGCGTATTAATTACACCAATCAGTCCTTTTGTAACCCAAAAAATACTACCATTCGGTCCCCAAATTTTTATAAAATTAACTAGGTTTTTTCTTCGTAACTGAATTAATTTAACTAAACCGAATTCGTCATAATTTATAACTAATTTAACTTGAACGAAACTAAATTAGATTATTGAAATTATGTTGGGAACGACATGACTAATTTACTCATTTGTTACAAAATTAAGTTATATACACAAATTGACAAGTTTATTTTAAGCCATTAAATATAACCTTTTTTTTTGTTGAAACAATTAGATTGATGCAGTAATGTTTAAATTTTATACGGTGATGGTTTAATTTTGTTTATTGTATAAATATTTGGTAAACTGTACCTCTCATCTTGACTTAATATAATATTAGTTAAAAAGATTTGTTAAAATGAATTAATAAACAAATAAATCGAGATGCACATATTGGAAATAAACAAGATTAAAAATTATATATAAGTGGTATACATTGAGCTTTAATACAAATCAATTAGTTTTATTTTAGATGGACTCAATCTAAAATATCTCTTCTCCAAAATGGTTCTCTACGAATTTTTTTATTTGTTACTTTAAAGTTTTTATCAAAACCCTTAAATAGTTATTTAAAATGACTAATTTATCTTTTATATTTTTATATTAAAATTCTCTTTATTCTTAATTATTAATATAAAATTTTATTAATTCATAATCTCTAATAATTAATAAGTAAATTGTGACTAAATGAGAAAAAAAAGTGACAGAGAAAAAATTTGGAGTATTTTTAAAAGGGAACTCAAGTCATATGCTCAAAAATATTAGTTTATATTGCTTTTAGCAGGAGGTGGAAAAATAATTAACTTTGTCATTTCATTAAATTATATTTTTCATTTTACTTATTTTTTATGTTGATTTCGTCTACCCATTGTAATTATCTTTTCTCGCCTATTTAATTTGAATTTTGTAACTTCAAACCTCCATATCTCACAAACCGTTGATTTTTATTAATCGACACTTTGAAATATTTCATTTGTTTTAATTTTATCTTTAAAATGACATACAACTTGAATTTTTCAAAAAAAAATTATCGCAAATTATATATATATATTGTATAATAGCCGTATAATACTTGTTTTTTTACTATCTTTTCAAGAAAGTGTTATTCATGGTATAAGAGTGGTATGATATATTTATATATTTGTTCTCCTTTATATTCACAATAGTACTGAATTTCTCATAAAAATCATGACATGAAAACTTTAAACTTGGTATGAAAGATCTTATACATTGTAAAATAGTGATATAATGTATTTATATAGTATATTCACCCTATATGTTTACACAAGAACAAACTTTCCAGTAAAAATAATTTATCTTAGTCTTATGCATAGTATAATAATGGTATAATACTCATTTTTTACTGCCTTTTCATGAAGGCCTTATACATTGTGATTGAGTGGTATAATGTATTTTATATAGTCTTTTTCCCCTTTATATTTACTATAGTACTGAAATTATCGTAAAAATCATTGCATGAAAATCTTACACCTGATATGAAAGGCTTATACATGGTATAATAGTGGTACCCTTTTATGTTTAAAAAAAACTCATTTTAATAAAAAAAAACCATGACATGAAAACCTTATACATTGTATAAGAGTGGTATCACATGTTCGATGAAATACTTGACTTGAAAGAAAGGCATTATACCTTGTATAAGAATGTGTTGGATTCTAAGCAGCGAGTTATAAGTTTTGAAGGTTCTGAGTTCAAAAACACATGACTCAAAAGATCTAATATGCTCCAGAAGATAGAAGAACCAAAGGATCTCAGAAGCTTATAACCTCAGAAGGAAATTGAAGACTCTGAGTCGCAAGGAAGCCCCTCTGAAGACCAATAAAGGGTATCATAGTCTTTTGTCCTAAAAGTCAAGAAATATGATCTGGCATTAAATGCCGCCACACACTTTTGCACTTCAATCTGAATAAGGATAAAAGTTGTTATGAAATCAGGAACAAAAACATTCCTCTTAGCTAATTTTCAGTTAACAGTACAAAAAGTGGGTCCCATATAGTTCCTGACAGTTGTGGCACGGATCAAACTTGGGCGAGGCTCTCAAACAAATTCGTAACGGAAACAACAATGTGAGACAACAGGATGAATTTGTACAACAGTCTAAGTCCAACTGAAACATACTCTCCCTCTATAAAAGGATGATTTCTGCCATTGAAGAAAGTTGCTGAAACAACTGAAAGCTTTAGAGTGAAATCAATTCTCAAATACTCACTACAATGCTCTTAGCTATCAAAAACTACAAGCACTTCATTCTTATTTGTTTGTAATCGAGCGAATTGAAATAAAATTTAAAAGCTCATCATTTTTTCTCTCTAAACAAATTGGGTAATACACTAGTTGTGAGCGGACGACGTTCGACACGCGCGATCATTATGAGGCACCGACCTAGTATGATGGGGCATGGGGGTTTTCCCGATTGGAAAAAAGAAGTGGATTTAAGTTTCAAGAAAGGAACTTATTCGTGTAACAAGTTTAATAGACTCGAGATCAGAACCTCTAGCCTATGGCACTTAGAGTCGCCACCTGGATCAGCTCTTCTAGGAAAATTTTGTATAGCTTAGATCTGTTAACCCTAAGCGATACCATAGTTCAGAGATTAGGGTCCGAGAGTTATTTACTTTGTTGTTATCTGGGAAATTGAGTTCCCTTCGTTGTTAACCCTAAGCCAATGTTTTTGGTAGAAATTCAGTCCCCTTTTGTAGAACTCTCTTCAATCCAAAAGTCCAACTAGGTCCACCTAGGATTACTTTTTAACCCATACTTATAACCTATACCTCTCTTTAACCCATACTTTTTTACTTCCTTTTATCAAATCCATCATTATATTTAATGTAAAGTATCCTAGGTAAGGTGGGGGAGTGATTTTGCAGTGATTATGTCCGAGCATGTGGGCAAAAGTCACCTTTTTAGCTGAAATTGTAGAAAATGCAATTTTACTTCTGCTAAAAAGCCAATGTCATTAACGACATTGCAATCTCGGTAAAGACATTGCGATGTCATTAACGACATTAGCAATGTCGGTAACGACATTGCAATGTAGTTAATGACATTGTTTCTTTGCCTTGGGCTTTTTGTGCTGAAATTACCTAAAAAAGTGTTAAGGCTAAAAGAAACAAAGCAAGATTCCTCCAGATGAATTCAAGATAATGTAAAAAGTAAAAAACTAGCAAGGGAAAAATAAATTACAGCTTCATCATCGAACTCACGAGTCGGGAGTGAAATCCCATGCTCACAAGCTACCCCATGTGGGATCATTGCTGATATGAGATCAGTATGTTCCCACGATTGAAAGAGTAGTGGGGTTTAGAGATGATACCTGAATGGTCATGGTTAGCACTACTTGGGGTGGAAACTTCACGATGATTGGAAGCTTTTATCTTGGTGCGACATTGTCAGGGATTGGTCTCTCCGTGCTCCTTACGAATTTGCCATTCGGTAATGATTACCCCTTGAAGGTTGACCTTTTGTTGTTGCTACAGCTAGAACCGTTGGGGAAAGAACGTTAGCCATGCACCTCCATTCTTCTGATTGAGAGTCCCATGTACAGACTGTAGAAAGTTCATTATAATGTGGCCCTCTGAAAGTCCGCTGAATGTGAAAAGACGGGAAAAGATATGAACCGTAGAAAGTTTTTTTGACAGTAAAAAGTAAAAAAAGATGCGAACTGTAGAAAGTTCATTGACTGTAAAAAGTAAAAAAAGATGTGAACTGTAGAAAATTCATTGACTATAATAAGTCTGAAAGAGGATGCAAACTGTAGAAATTCCGTTGATTGTAAAAAATCTGAAAGAAGATGTGGACTATAGAAAGTCCGTTGATTGTAAAAAAGTTTGAAAAGGAATGGGGTTTGTAGAAAGTCCATTGATTGTAAAAAGTCTGAAAGAAGATGGGGACTGTAAAATTTCGTTGATTGTAAAAAATTCAGAAAAGGAATGCGGTCTGTCAAAAGTTCGTTGACTGAAAAAAGTTTGAGAAGAGATGTGAACTGTAGAAAGTCCATTGATTGTAAAAAGTCGAAAAAAGATTTGGACTGTAGAAAGTCCGTTGATTGTAGAAAGTTTAAAAAGAAATGCAGACTATAGAAAATCCATTTATTGTAAAAAGTCTGAAAAGAAATGCGGCTGTAAAAATTCAGAAAAGAGATGTGGATTGTAGAAAGTCCATTAACTATAAAAAGTCTGAAAAGATGTGTGGACTGTAGAAAGTCCACTGACTGTAAAAATTCTAAAGAGATGTGTGGACTGTAGAAAGTTCGTTGACTATAAAAATGTTTGAAAAGAGATGTGGACTGTAGAAAGTCCAAGAAGGTATGCGGACTGTATAAAGTATGCGATGAATGCCCCTTGTGAGTTGACCTCTGGTTGATTGTTACCGTCGGAACTTCTTGGGAAAGGATGAGAGTCGTGTGCTTCATGCCTTTGAAAATACATCAACTATGGTAAGTCTTCATCGAAATCCATTGCGGGATGGTTGAACGTTGCAGTCTGAATTGTATACCCCTTGTGAGTTGACCGTGGGTTGACTGTGACCCTCAGAATTGCTGGGGAAAAGATGAAAGCCGTGTACTCCATGCCTTTGATGATACGTTGACTATAATAAGTCTTCATCGAAATCCCTTGTGGGATGGTTAACCGTTGCGGTCTAAATTATATGCCTCTTGTGAGTTGATCATGGGTTGACTATGACCCTCAAAACTTTTGGGGAAAGGATGAAAGCCGTGTACTCCATGCCTTTGATGATATGTTGACTGCTGTGAGTCTGACATAGATGCCCCTTATTAGTTGAAGGGGTACCTGCAAGAATGAGGAAATTTATTAGTGGATACTTGTGACATTTGTTTTAATTCCTTGATTGAGATTGTTGAAAGCAAAAATTCTTGCCCCTTTAATCAAGAATTAAAACATGAGGGTTCTAAGAAATTTTTCTTTAAGCTCGTGATAAACTTGGAAATTTGAGTTCGAGATTTTCTAGGATGTCCCGATGGCCGCTCCATTGTTTTGGGAGGCTTTTGTGATGCTGTAATGCTGCTTGAAAGAGATCTAGGTAGGCTTGAATTTGATGAAAGTTTAAATGGCTTGAGTTGGGCAATTATCTTTCTTAATTTTGATGATGTGCTGCTCCGACATCTTCTTGATACTTGTAGTTTCCTCCTGTGGAGGTAGAGTGTTTTTCTCACCGGAATGGCATTGCCTCGGTTTAACATCACCTTCACTTGTAAGTGACATGATATGTATGCATGTATTAATGACTTTATGCATTAACAAAATTTATCATATGATGTATGTTTGTCTATTACAGGAGTCGTTGGCTTTGGAGCACTAGGCATTGTTGATAGTAGAAGCTTCATTGCATGAGGAGCCTTTCAGAGATTTCCGAGTTGATACCCTCCTATGATGGTTATGATTGGCCCTAGTATTCATCCATTGGGCATTCCATGGTTGCTTTACCCTTAATGGTCGAGTTTTGTAAACATGTTTCCTTCAGAGTGATGATGGACATGGGTCCAAGTCGAAGTTCAATTTTATGGATGAATCAGAGTCGAGTTCAAAACCTAAATTTGGTTTGAAGAGGGTATGGATGAGCCATTGACTTTTTGACACTCATTTCCTTCTTTGGTATGGAGCCAGCGATGTTAATGTTGATCCTGAACCATGTTGGTGATGCTTACTATGAAGTTGATAATGAGAGCTTAGAAGCTTTTGTTGTGACAATCCTCTCTGCGAGGGAAATCAAAAGATACTCGTCTTAAGTTCTGGAGGAGATAGATTATTCCTTGCACCATTCTGAGGAGAAGATGATTAATTTGATATTTCTTTGGTTCTAATTTCTGTATAGACCGCCCTTACGGGTTTCAGTTTATAGAACCTTGTCTTAATTTTTGCCTGGACCGCCCTTTCAAGTTTTCAATCCAGCAGACTCATCTTTTCTTCTTTTTTTCTTTTTTTCTTTTCTATTTATTACTACATTTTTGTTCAAACCAGCATAGTGCTAATTGACATGCTAATTACTTCTTTTTCTTTTCAAACTGATTTTTAAATGATTTATTTCTTTCGCCTAGACATGATAGCATGTGAGCCTGTCTTGGTTTATTCATATCCATGACTTTAGCAGCTCCTTCGTTCGATATTTTCTGATTATTTTGTTGGCCGCTGATAAGTGTATAAATACACTTATTATCATATTAATTTTATACACTAAACACTATAGTTTAAGTCATTTTTATACTTCATATAAAATATTTCACGTGGTATGTAGTTGTTTTTTATGTAAATTCAGATACTAGGTAAATCTTGGGAGCAAAATGATCTAAAGTGGAATTCTATGAAAAAAGAGTAAAAATGTGCAAAAAGATGCGTGGAACTCAAAGATTTGGCTTAGGATCAAAGCTATCAAAGATCAGTGAAGTTGTAAGGAGAATTCTGAAGAAAATTCAATTCACGATCGCGACAATCATTCGCGGTCGCGACTTGTTCTTCTTCAAAACAAAATTATACCAATCAAAGATTCACGGTCGTGACATGTATATCGTGGTCGTGACTTGGATGGTTTTCTGGTTTTATCTTCTTAACTACCAGTCGCCAGATAAGCATGATCAACAGCCATCAACTGCCATCATTTACCAACGAAAAGGCACTTATCAGAAGTCAACCAATCATGAAAAGGTGCCTATCCATTGTGGATTAAATCAAAGCTTCTCAACCAATCACAATGCACCACCAGAGAGAAGAGTATTAGAGTGCAATTACAGGGTTAGATATAGTGTGTGTAGATAGAGAGTTCACTATGTTCATAAGTGTTAGCGAGAAAAAGTTTAAGTGATTCGAATCCTTGTTTCGATCACTAGATTTCTCTATATTCTCGAGCAATTATTGTATAAGTGTACTTGCAAATCACTTTTCAATAAAAGTTTTCGTTCTTCAATATTCGTTTGTTCGATATTCGCAAAGAATAGCATCCTAGTGGAGGTTCTGTACGGGCCAAGACCGAATTAAAAGCAGACGCAAGAATTGTGAGAATTGACGACTCCCATTAAAGAGTGGATACGGTTTGATCAACTTTAGCTTTCACTTGCATACCTTACAACTTTGCTTTGCTTTCTACTTTTATTTTCTATCTCGAAGTTTATGATATATCTATGTGTCATAATGTGTATTTCGTGTTAAGTCTTTTATATTAATCAAGTTATATGCGTTGGAGTTAATTTTAAGAGTAGTTTCGGGGTTAACAATATCGTGTATAATCACTGGAATTGTGATATAACGCTATTTAGTGAGCCAACATTTTTGGAATGGTAACTTGCTAAATGTGGCTATGTGAGAGCGACCCGTACTAAGCATAGTACTGATGTTGTCCAGGTTTATATGATAGTCTTAATTCATTTGCGCTAGATCTAGAAAAGTCATTTCATGTGTTGCTCTGTGGTGAATAATTGAACATCTGGGTATTTAGAACCGAGTCTGTTAGATTAGTTTAGTGAATCATAACATCTTTGTTGAACTTGCATGCTTTCTCTGCTATCCTTATTTCGTAGGGAAAATCTATATATTTAGGTTCTCTAATCTT
>CATIWQ010275667.1:0-40325 GCA_949673415.1 Euphorbia schlechtendalii | reverse complement strand
GAGGGAGAAACCACGTTTATAATATTCGAACTTAAACTAAGTATTTTCAGTTTATATATTTATCGCGCATGCATAAAACGGTAAATTCAAATATCAAGCATTAAGTAAATGCGGAAAAGTAAATGCGGGAAAAGTAAAGATTAAAGGTTACATAACCTCGAGGGATACAACCGCCTGGCTAATCTATAAATTACAATTTCTGTACAAATATGTACAATACTCGAAGGAAATTAAGCCCTAGGCATATATCTAACCTGCATCCACAAAGGTTAGCACGGGGTATATCACAATATTTACACATATGTTCCAAGTGTACCATGTATGTTTGATTTTGGTTTTGGTGAGGCCCGTGTGGCCTAATTAAAACATCGATGGTTTGAAATTATTATTTGTAATAAAAATGGTTCATTTTTATACAAGTATGTTGGTCAATTTTATTAGTGAAAATGACCGCATGGCAAAATGGTGAGGACTGTTATCTGGGAATACATTTTATTCCCTTCATGTGGGTGACCTAAAACAATATTTAGAAATTCAAATCTAGGCCAAACATGCATAATATAGTCATCGTTTGGGTTAACAACGGTGACGACATCATTCATATCGTTATCGACTTCCCTGTGACGGGCGATATCGATATAAATGGCCTGAAGCGTTTCCGTTGCTACTCCGAACATTAATTAACATATTAACACATTAATAAATCATATATAAATCCAAAATAATTACAAATCAGAGGTTTGTTACCCCCAATGATGCATTTCCAGACTCAAGATGGTCTCAACGGGGTCATTCGGGCTTAAACGGCACGAAACGAAGCGAAACGAAGCAAAATCGCATTTTGCCAACCTGATATCATTAACAGCATCATGTGATATCGTTGAACGACATCCCTTGATGTCATTAACAATATCAACTCTCCAGACCTGCAGTAACCATGCAAACACAGTAGAACACAGCAAAAAACATACTCTAAATTTCAAATGACCATAACTTTTGCTATACTTAACGGATTTTTATGATATTTATCATTCCAAAAATCTCAAGATGTGTAGAATATGTTAATGTAAAGAAAATTCTAAAACATGTTTAATATCATATGGAAAATCGTGAAAGACAGAATGGTGCACAGAAAATGATAATAACCGAAAACAAAACGAAACTTCAAAACAAAAAGAATGTAAGTGTAAGCACGACTCTAGGAACTCAGAGGCTTACCCAGTAGCTGTGAATCCACTTTGTTTGGTCCACGAAAACACCCGAAAAAGTCCTCCTCGTTTCTTTGGTTCGGTTTGGCCGGTTTTCGGCGGAAAATGACGAAGGAAGGCAAAATTTCCGAATTGTGATTTGTAAAGAGGGGAAAAGAGGAGGTAGTAGTCCTTCTTTCCCTGAGTTTTGAAGATTGGAATGATACTAAAACCAATCCATTTGAAGTTTTAGTCGAAAAGTTTGTGTTTTTGTGTGGTTTTTGTGGTTCTTGGTTGGGATTTTTGGAGGATTTTTCTGAGTTCTTGGAGAGCTTTTCTCTTCTCAATTTCGTTCATCCTTTTCCCCCCCCCCCCCCCTTCTTCAGTCCTCTTTTCTTTCTTTTTGTTGAATCTTTCAGCCCCCTATGGGCTCCCTTCAATCCAAAAGTCCTCTCTTTTTGTCAAAGTAGTTCACCCACCTTTTTTTGTTATTTTTCTCTTTTTTCTTCCCCCTATTATTAGTCATCATGGGTTGGTAAGTTGATGACGTGGTGTAGGATGGAAAAAGTCCAAATTATGGGGTGGAAATGGGTGTTTTGGTTAAAATAAGAGATATTAAAGTTTTCGCCCGTAAAAAGGCTGATATCGTCGACAATATCGCAATATCATCGACGATATTGAGCGATATCGTTGACGATATGGGTTTTAACTAGCGGGCTCTTCTTCTTTATTTGGGCTTTTTAAAGGAAGGTAGGCCCAAAGAAACAAGGCAGATGATTTCCGAGCGATTTCATGACCCTGCAAAATGTGAAAAGCTAACAAGGGAAAAAATTATAGCTTCATCATCGAACACGCGAGTCGGGAGTAAAAATCCCGTGCTCACAGATATATTCTTAAATAATCCTAATTAACTCTAATTAAATACTAACTGCTATATTGACGTATAAATTGATGTCCTTCATGTTTAACACCGTCAAAAACTTAAACTCAACATTTTTTAGCAGTCGTTAAGTTGAGTTCAACAATTATATATAATCCTCATACAAAAGTTTATATTGTTGAAAAAAAGTGTTTTTGTTTCAATAATATGTATTATGTTCCTCATCAACAAATATTAATTTTGTGATATGAAAAAAGTATTTGTAATTATTTTCTTGTAAGTATTTTTAATAATATACATTATGTTATTTATAAACAAATATTAATAGTTAGGTATAGGGAATTGTAAGGAATGTTAATTTATTAGATTTAATTGTAATTTTATCCTAAACAGCATATATTAATAATTTTGTCTTATTGTATTTTTTTATTTGAACTTTTACGTGAATTACCTCATACTAACAACAAATTTCTCTCTCTTAATTAGTTTGAATTTCTTAAAATAAAATGACCATTTCTCTCAAACCGTTAATTTTTTTCGAAAAAATTCTTTAGAAAATTTTGTTCTTTTCATTTTTATCTTTAAAACAAGATCCAGCTCGATATACTTTCTAAAAAAATTGGTATAATTCATATTATACGAGTTTCCATTTTGGTACAATGTTCATTATACCGGATTTCTTTATACTAAAAATTTGGTGTAATGAACATCATACCAAATCGTAAAATGTTATAATATGCATTATATCACATGCAAAAAATCACGTATAAAGAAATCTGGTATAATGAACATGATACCAAAATGTAAACTCATATAATGTGAATTATACCAATTTTAGTTTTCAATTTTTTTAACAAAAGTATATCGAGTTGGATCTTGTTTTAAAGTTAAAAATGAAATGAACAAATATTTTAAAGAATTATTTCGAAAAAATTAACAATTTGAGAGATATGATTATTTTAAGTTAAGAAATTCAAATTAATTAAGAGAAAATATTGTTGATAAGAAATGATTAAATTACAATTAAATCTAACTAGTTAAAACTTTTTACAATTAGTGATAATTTGGTTAAATTATACTTTCATATTCCTGCATTTATGAAAATAACCCTTGTTTCAAGGCCCGGTTGATTTTTCATAGGTTGGGTGAATTTTAGGATACTACTTTGTAAACTATGTCCGGTCTAGCCTGGGGCATGCCGAAGTCTAGTTATAACCTTCTACTAATTAAAATATATGGTAACTTGACTAATCTACAAATAGCTTGATTTGCAAACCTGAAAACAAATGCAAGAACTCTTTGCACTCATAAAAAAATTGAACCCATTAGAGCATAAAATTGGAATTGTTTTTCAATGAATTAGCTACAATTATGGCATTCTTTTCTAAGATTACTCGATTGAAGTTTCTTAAATTTAACAAGTTCAATGTCTTTCCAGCTAATTGCTACGTCTACGTATGCATCTCTTCCACCTAGCAATAAAGTAGCTCTTGTGGCAATATTCGATGACATTCTCTCCCTAGTATTGTAGCACATAGCCATGAGCCCATGAGCTAGATGACTTTTCCGAATCAAAGGGATTTTGATCCTCAATAATGCTGGTATAGATGAATAGTAGTAAAATATAGTTGGGTTGGGAACTAAATCTCAAATTGTTGTTGTTTTAACTAAGGAAGAAATGACTAAAATTCTTTCGGTTCTAAAATGTACAAGAACAGAAAGAATTTTTGTCATTTCTATTAAAAAAAAATTTTTTAACTTTTTTTTTACAGAACCAAAATTTTTTATTTCGGTTCTGTCAATCACTGCAACTGAGGCAAACAAATCTGCCTCAGTTGCAGTGATGTGTAAGAACCGAAATAAAAAGTTTCGGTTCTTACACATACAAAAAAAATAAAGCTGCTGACGCTGCAGCCCAGCAGCTTTAATTGGGAATCTCCACTGTTGGAGATTCCCAAACATTGCCGGTTCCAACATTGACTCCCCCCTATTTAATCTTTTCCTCACATATATTCATTCATATTCACATACCTCCATTCACCTATTTAATCTCAAACACTTCCATATTTTAAATAGCACTTTGTTACTTGATAATTTTTTTTCCATAGGAATTGGCTAAGCACATAAAGAGGTGTGTAACATAAATTTAAATTATTCATTTTTCATATTTTTGTACAAATTTTTTGGTTTTCTTTGTTTAGATCATTAAATTTTTTAATTTGTAATTAATGGAAAATTACTCTAATAAAGTTTTTTTTTACTTCCATATCACCACTTGCTGAAATTAAAATATTTTATCCTGCAAAAAAGTTGACATTAGTTAATGAAATTAAGTTTTACTTGTTCTTTTTATGATAGAATTATGTTATTGTTCAAATGTGTTAAGTGGTGATAATATTTAAATAATACTTTGTTACTTAATAATTTTTTTTTCTACAAGAATTGCTCGAGCACGTCAAGAGGTATGTAGCCTAAATTTAAATTGAATGTAGCCAATATTACTTAAAAATGTAGTACATATACGGTTGTAACAAAATTTATTAGCTAATCAAAACATTTCGTCAATTAGGTTCTAAGTATTTTACAAAAGTTATTTTCAGAAAATAATTTTTCTTATTTTGGGCCTATTTATTTATATTTAAAAATATTTGAAATCGTCTTTTTTTGTATGAGTTAGCATGTTAAATTCTTAGTATGATAAGTTAAATTTCACAAAATATTTTTATTTTCTTGTGCAAGGAAAAATGGAAAATATTCGAAGAGCGGGATAAATTATTAATCCTGGACCACTGAACAGATCTGTATTATATTTACAAGAAAAACATAGATCACAGAACATCTGGATTAGGGAGGTAAAATTTCATATAAATTTTGGGCTATTTCCTAACATGAACTAATAACATTAATAAAAAATTATAAATTGACAGTCTTTGCAAGAATTAAAAGTCAAATGCGCAGCGGGGTCAACATTGGAAAATATTGATCAAAGGATATATACAAAGTTAGTGGAATGCGGATTTGAGGGGGTTCTCAAACTTGGATCAATGAAAATTGAGCATAAGTTAATTAATGCACGTGTGGAAAGATGAAGGCCGGAGACCTTTACATTCCATTTTAGTGTCGGCAAAACTACGATCAGTTTGCAAGATGTGGAGGTTTTAATAGGTTTACGAGTAGACGGTGTTGCTGTAACAGGTACTACAACAGGTGCCATACATCTCACATCAGCATGTGAATATTTATTGGGAAAGATCCCAGACCGAAAAAATGTCATGGGAAATTTTATAAAGTTGAAATGGTTAAGGGATAATTTCTCGATCTTACCTGAAAATGCCGATGATATTACAGTTAATCAATAAACTCGTGCTTTTATCCTGATTTTATTTAGTGGTTTACACTTTAGCAATGCTGGGGGTAATGGGGTTAATGTGATGTGGATACAATTACTTGAATATTTAACTACCAACGATTGTGGTAGTTATGCATGGGGAGCGGGTATCCTAGTAAATTTGTATCGGGAGCTAACTACAGCAACAAATCTAGAAAAAGATCAAATTTGTGGATATCTTCAACTTTTACAGCTATGGGCATATGAGTGGTTGACGATCATATCTCCTACACATTCACGTAAATATACATACCCCTTCCAACGGAGAACCATATAAGATCAGGTCAAAATTATATCCCTAGTTTCAATAATATAATTTATTTATTAGAGTAAAATTTTGAACATGGATTCATATGTTTAATAGATTTAATTGAATTACAGGAGGAAAGGTGCAGTGTCACGGAAATCTGAATTGGAATATACAAGAATATTATTTAATCGCTTGAGGCCTGATCAGGTTTGCCTTTTTTAATAAAATATTCATTTATATCTAAAGGTAACAAGTTTTAGCCAAGTATGTGAAACTTAATTTGTCAAAACTATTTGTTTATAGTTTGTATGGACACCATATAAACACATCCTTGACCAGTTGCCTCCGTATTGTCAACGTGGAATGGATGTTTGGAGAGCAATTGTACCAATTATATCATTTCATATAATTGAATTGCATCATCCTCATGATTGCTTGTGTCAATTTGGAATGGATCAGCCTATACCGAGTGCAATAAATTGAGATGTACAAAATCTACAAACAATCACATTGAGTGGGTCGGGAGAAACAGATTGGGCCCTCAAAATTTCTGGTTACATACAATTATGGAATTTACCTGCTACCAGGATTACAATTTCGACAGTGATGGAGGGTCTAATTTTAGGACCACAATCTGAATATATGAAGTGGTACCTACGTATAACCAGACGTTGGATTTGCCAAGATGGTGCTAAAAATCATGCATTGGTATGTTTTTTTTTCTAAATGTAGTATATTCTGTAACATACATGGCACTATATTAAATGAAGTTTGTTCGGTTTATAATTGACTTTTATAGGGAGATGGTCTTGAACATATTTATCACATGGGAGAATATCAATTTATATGCAATAATGTTGAGAATGTTGTGGGGAGTATGCTTGGTGGATTAAATCAAGAATATCGTATGTCTAAGACATACGAATCATATTGTGCTCCTCCACCAATTTCATACGAAACCATCATGAGCCTCGAGTCTGTTAGACAACGACGTCGATTCACTCTACATCAGAGACGTAAGAGAGTTCCTTACCCTCCACTTCCTTAAGGAATTCAACAAATTCCAGAATCACATTTTTTTCATGAGTATCATGAAAATGTTGGTCCATCGAGCAACCAAAATGTCTTTAATGAACATAGTGGCCCATCGATCTATAGAGATGAAGATCCTTATTCTGTTAGCCAAATATTAGACATGGCAAATAATATGCTTGATCCAAATGTCCAACATATTCAATCTTCGGTAGATGGGTCCAACTTCATGTTCGGTAGTCCCGATCCAATCAACCAGGAATTTATCTCTCCAACAATGCATAATGCTCAACCATTTGGGAATCCAAGTTTTGATATTTATGGAAATGCAATAATGCAAAATTTCCAAACTAATGATTATAGGGGGATAGCTTCTTCAAGTCATCTTTACAATAGCAATACAAACGTAAATATCCCATATGATGTTTAGAATGAAATTGTTTTGGATATGTTGGCTGCAATGAATATGGAGGGTCAACCACAAATACAATTCGAAGAACAACATAGATTTGACCTTAATGCAGAACTAGATGAAAGGCCATGATTTAGGTGAATATGTGTTTAAAATGTTAGTAATGTATCATATTAATATGCGTGTCTGCTCTATTTTCTTAATTTATCCGTATTATTGTTCTTATTCTGTTTTTTTAGAGAGTAAAAATTCAGCTACTTAACTACTTTATTCTATAATTGTTAAATAAACTACGTAAAATTTATTATTGTGGAAAGTACTTGCCAAATCATACAATGTTTTACACCAAAAACAAGTGGGCATAACAAGTTTTTTTTACATAAGTCTTTATAAAACACAAATTAGCTAATGCTCAATTTCCATCTTTCATTTTTATAATTTGTAATTTAAAATGGTACAAGAAAATGTATTGTCAATTAGAGTGTATTAGAGCATTTGACAGTATGTAGAAATTCAATAAGAAAAGGGAAGGACAAGAAATGTATCTCAATATATACTTTCTTGTTTAGTGTTTATATTTATTCATATTTTTTTTTCATTTTTAATACTTCTAGTAACTATATTTACTAATTATTGTATTTTTAAGATATTCATAATTGTATATACTAATAATTTTAACATATATATTTAATATAAACAAAAATAATTAAACTATTCAAATATATAAAGACATGTTCAAATAAAATTCATATTGCATTGTAATAAAATGGAATTAACAACATCAATGTCCATACTTCACAAATAAAAAATATTTATTAGTTTACATGATGCTCACTTCCACTAAGATTTTTACAACTAATTTTGTCATGCCCACTTCGACCACAATTACTACATTTGTACGAAGTGGTCCCCTTCTCTTTTTCATCCATTTCATTTCTAATTCTTGTTGATTTTGGCCTTTCTTTTTTCCGGTTGCATGCTGGATTTACGATCAAAGTCGTTTGCTAATTCACTTCTGGCCAGTAGTCCTTGTGAGGTAATGGATTAAAAGGATACTTGTACACTTGTAAGTTCTTATCCAAAGTGTACACATCATCAATGAAACCTCAAATATTGCGATGCAAGTGCTTGCATGCGGCAATTGTATGTGAACAAGGTATTTTGTAGTTTTGGAATTTTTAGCATGTACACATGCTACCCTGTAGGTTCACAATTTGAATATTTCCCCCTTTTCCTCTGATTGGGTCATACATAGTTTGAAATTTGCACATTCCACTTCTACTGTCATAGTTTGTGACTGTATGATAATTTCCCATGCATGCATATTTTCCCACCACTTTCTTACAAATCGGAGTCACCTTTAATCCCATCTCAATTAAATTTCGGTATTTATTTCGACGGGTGTCAAAATAATGTACCATTTTTCCAAACGTGTGTTCAATAATGCTCTGGATGGGCATTTGGCGAATACCTTTTAACACACTATTGATACACTTGGTAACATTGGTGCACATGTGACCACATCTTGAAGTATTATCATGTGCCAAACTCCACTTACACACAGGTCTCTCCATAGCCCATTGGAAAGCACTTTCATCTATCTCTCTGATTTCATTCATTTGCTTAATGAACTTCCGCTCTTATGCTTCAGCTTCTAAACCGAATCAAATTAACACATAAAAATTTGTACATTGATGGTATAAAAAATTAAGTTATTAAGAAATGAGAAAAGAATAAGTTCATACCGGCTCGATATAACAATTTTTTTACTGCTGTATTATGGAACTTGTGATTGTAATTGCTCGTAAAATGTCTAAGACAAAAACGATGATATGCAGCAGGTTCTTTCCACCCAGAATCCTCATTGTTCATTGCATATAGGATGCCAGCATGTCTGTCTGAAATGACACCTAACCCAGTCTGTTGTGTCACAAACACCCTTATGCACTCCATGAACCATCCCCAACTAGATTGATTCTCACTTTTAACAATCGCAAAACCAATGGGAAGGATATGATTATTACCATTTAGTGCGGTTACCACCAACAATGTGTGATGATATTTTTCGTACAAGAATGTTCCATCAATCTGAATGACAAGTCTACAATACTTGAACCCTTCAATGCATGGCTTGAAAGACCAAAATACTTGTTTGAATATCTTGTATTGATCATTAGCTAGCTCATCCGTGATTATAATGCTAATGTAACCAGGGTTGTAATGGGTTAATGCATTCAAGTAACGTGGCAACCTAACATATGATTCTTCCCAACTACCAAAAATCTTTTCCATTGTTTTTCTTTTTGCACCAAAAGCCTTCTTTCTTGAAATGGTGTAGCCTCACTTATCTTTGACATGCTCAATTATCATATCTAAGCTCAATGTAGAATTTTTAACAATCATTCCTAAATTTGAGCTGACGATGAAAGTTCCATCAAGATTTCGATGATCTTTAGATGGTCAAAAGTTCAAGCACGTATGTGGACCATGGAGTATAGTGATTTGCCTCATGTTAATTTTCTTCTTGTAGATTGCACGAAGTCACCATCCACATGTTCCTCCTTGTCCACCTTCTTCAGTATTACATCTCAGAGCTAATTTATGTGGTTGTTATTCAACCACTAGATACGAGACATGGTTTTTCATTGAAGTGAACTTCACTGCTGCTTGCACTTCTTTTTTTCTAGCAAAAACTAATCCAGCTCTCAACTCAGAGACCCCATCCCATGTGCAAATATCGTCATATTCATTGGCATATTGCACATAATCTTGCTCTTCTATCATTGTATAAGTAGGGCCTGGAAATTTTAAAAGCTGATAAAGGTACAATTGGGGGAATCTCGTGCCTTTCCTCGACATCCAAAGGAGTCATATTTAAATCGATTACCCCTACATTCACACCTGCCAAATTATTTTCCGCTTGTGGTGTATCTTCATCTTCATTATCATCATCACTGTCATCATAAAATTCTAAATCATCAATGTTTTCTTCATCTCGCGTGTTGTCAATGTCATTTGGTTCAACTATTGCATCTTCGAAACCACACATCGGATCTTCTACTTCTTCGTCTTCGTCTACATGTTGAGAACTTCCTACTTCATTGCTCATGGGATTCACGTTGTCACTTGGTGCGATTTGTAGAGGATCGGATACTCCAACTTCACTATATGCAAAATTTGAAGTTGACAATGATCCTCGATTTTCCTGAGTAGAAAAAGGATGCAGTTCTTCCTAGACATCATATTTCTCATATTGAACAAATAAATCAACTATATTATAATACATGATGTTATCCAAATTACGATGAATGAATTCAATTTCTTCATCACTACAAATTCCACGTGCCCATAACTATTAGGTGACACAGGATATTTGTACATGATCCTCGTTACCCTTCCGTTATTTCCAAATCCAATCTCCATCGATATCTTTTCAACAATCCTACTAAATGTTGGTTTCTCTTTGACCTTCACACGTCTTTGCATAGCTGTTGGGCTAGACATATCGTATTCAAATCCAACATCGCTATTGTTTGATATCCATCATCTCCAATTTATAATGCAATGAATATTTCCTGACATTGTTCTACAGATAATGTAGAAACCACACGAAAACATTAGTTTCATGTTTTAACTATTATAAATACTACCAAATTAACAAGTGTGAACATTATAAAGACATATTACATATTAAAACATTTTATTTTTCTTTTGAAATATTTACATCAGATACTCATTTCCAAAATTAACATTTGAATCAAAAAAATTCTCTTAAACAAATTTATGCTAATCGGTAATTTTTAAACTATAACAATCTAAAATAGTAAGACAAAACAATGAAATAGCACATTTTAAAACATACTATGAAAATGACCAACCATTAAAAGATATTAAATAAGGATATAATATGCTAAATAATATCAACTTTCAAAAATTACGAATCAATATAGTAATATTTGTTATCAATTTCATAATATATTTATTATTAAACAATTTTATTTATTTTTAAATTTATAGTGATATCCGTTATTATAAATATAGTAATATATTTGTTATTAATAAGAGTATAATAGAGTAAAAAATACATAAACTTTCAATAATTAATAAAAGTAACATTATAAACTTATTATTAATATCACGGACAAATTAAAATCACAAACTAATGCTAGAGTCATATTATAATTACATAGCAACAAAAAATATAAAAATAAAACAATAACTAAATATAAAGATAAAATAGTAACTAAATAGCAACACAATACGAGACATATCATAAACTTAAAAAACAATACTATTAAATTAAAACATAGAACTCAGTATATTTTAGGTTCAATGAAATATAAATAAAAATAATTTCTTATTTACTTCATTGTACAAAATTGTAATATAATATGAATGTCAAATTAAAATTTAGAGTTATTTTTCAGTAATTCCAAATGAAAATACAGATAAAGAAAAAAGAAAATTAAGATTTTGAATTTTAGTTACATACCTTTTGATGTATGCTTGAACCAAAACCTGTAAAAAAAAAATATCAACAACTTAGATTTTTCTCATTATTAACTCAATAGACAAAGAAATTGAAGTTAGATTTTTTTTACCTAAAACACTTAGTGAGAAATAAGAGTAGAGAGTGAAACCGGCATTGAAATGTTTGAGATTAAATAGGTGAATGAAGGTATGAGAATGTGAATGAAGGTATGTGAGGTAAAGATTAAATTAGGGGGGTAAATGTTGGGACCCGCATGTTTAGGAATCTCTTGGAGATTCCCAATTAAACCTGCTGGTGCTGCAGCGCCAGCAGCTTTTATTTTTTTGTATGTGTAAGAACCGAAACTTTTTGTTTCGGCTCTTACACATCATTGCAACTAAGGCAAATTTGTTTGCCTCAATTACAGTGATTGACAGAACCAAAATAAAAAATTTCAGTTCTGTAAAAAAAGTTAAAAAAAAAAATTTCAATAGAAATGATAAAAAGTTTTTCGGTTCTTGTACATTTTATAACCGAATAATTTTTGTCGTTTCTTCCTTAGTTAAAACAACAACAATTTGGAATTTAATTCCTAACCTAATTATATTTTACTACTATTCATGTCTACCAGCATTATTGAGAATCAAAATCCCGATTCAAAGTACAATTATAATTTTTCTCTTTTTTCTAAAAAACATCTATTTTACATTTAAGCAATTAGTTTCTAAATAAAAAATATTATATTAAAAAAATAAGCTTAATGCATTATTTGATCCCTGAACTGAATCTTAAAAGTCAAATGATCCCTAAATTTCAAAAAGTACCCAGTTATTTCCTTAACTTGTAAAAAGTACTAATTTATCCCTTAATTGTCAAGTGTCACCTTCTAATTGGCTTGACTTTTTAAATATGTCATTTTTATCTTTCCACCAGAAGTTGACACGTGACAATCATAGGTAAATTAGTGCGTTTTTTACAAGTTGAGGAGACAAACTAGTGCATTTGTGCAAGTTCAAGGGTCGTGGTGCTTTTTAAAGTTCAGATGATCATTTGGTTTAAGGCCAAGTTTAGTGGGCAAACTATGCATTAGGCCTAAGAAATTTATTGGAGTTTTGGAAATTATTCCTAACTTTTTTTTTATTGAAATGGAATTTATAAAAGTTATGGTTTGATTCTTGATCATCCCCACTCATTATTTGTGGATGTAACAATTGAACTAAACGATAAATATTCTTAACCTAATTGCTTGATTTGAAAACCTAATTAATATTAAAAAATACTTCTGTATGTTAAGGAGATTTTGCTGATAATTCGATAAAAACTAAATAATATTCAAATGTTTTTTTTTTGTTTGAGTTGGATATAATGGTATGGTAGGAAATTAAAAATAAAGAAAGAAGAAGGTTTGATATTGCAGCTGGCATTGGATATTTCATATTTGACGATTAAAGAAGATGGCGACAGAATATGACAATAAGTGCCAACTAATATCATCTTACAATTTCATTTCTCTTTTATAAATACATGTAAAAAATTAATTATATTTTGATCAAAAAAATAAAAAATTAATTATATTATGTAGTTATGTATTTGCATCATTTTTATTATTTTCGTGCATAAACTATTTACTTCTAATATCCATCAATAATAAATTGAGATTGCTACATGTCATGTGATTATATTTTACGTTGTATGTATATATCATAATATTTTTTTAAAAGATAAATTTAAAAAATATGCCACGTGATTTCATCGTTTTACGAAGCATTCTTCCATGGCTGACGGCGAGATGACTACTAATTGCTGCGACATTATTTGCTTGATCTAAGTAGGGTTAGAATATATTGGGCGACAGCTTGTGAGGTAGGGATCGATAACCTGCAATATGGAACCTATCGAAGGAGGATCAACAGGAAAGTCTGCAGTTGGTAGTTTATGGCGTATGTCACCCCTCCCTGCATAAATATCTCATATTTTGTATTTTATATTAGATAAGATGGCCATAAATTGGAAGGGAAAACTGAGGATGGCGTTTTGAATTTGATTCGAAGTTCTTCTGAAGCAGATAAAAGGAAGAGAAATGATAGAATTTGAATAAAGCCATGAAATTGTCCAGGTGTAAGTTCTTGAATGGATGAGGTTTGGAAACGAAGTCAACGATTGACTGGAAATTTGAAACTTTAATTTTCCAATATTACCCGTGCCACGTCACGGTGTGATGAAAAAAATCATTTTTTTTTTGCCAACGTTCGAAACTTCTGGCATTCTTTTGTAAAAAAAATTTCTCAAGAATTTTTTCGTAAAACGATAAAATCATAAAGCATGTTTTTTAAATTTACCCTTTTTTAAATTACATCCTTACTTAAACTTCCAAATCCTCCACTTTTTAAAACTTTTTCAATTTTATTCGTTTCTTTCTTGCATTAAAGCACCATGAATAGATAAAAAAAAATTAATAACCGATACAAACTTTAAAAAATTTATAAGGCCTAATGCATCTTGAACCCCCTCAATTTGTTTCTAAGTTCCATATTCTCCCCTAAACTTTGAAGTGTTCTCAATGCCCCCCTAAACTTGTCTAAACGTTCTCAATACCCCTCTGAACTTGTCGAAAAGTTCTCAATTTTCCTCTGAACTTTGAAATGTTCTCAATGCCCCCCTGAACTTGTTTAAACGTTCTCAATTTCTTCCTGAACTTGTCTAAACCGTACTCCATCACCCCCTCTATCTGAAGAATGATTTAGGCATTTGGACTTTTGTAACGTTAGAATATTAAGATCGGGATATCTATTTCTTTTTTAACTTTTTTAAATAATTTTTTTCATTAACATTCACTAACGCAACTTGCAACGTTGGATTGAGGGGGTGTTGGAGAACATTTAGACAAGTTCAGGGGGGCATTGAGAACATTTCAAAGTTCAGGGGGAAATTGAGAACGTTTAGACAAGTTCAGAGAGAAATTGAGAACGTTTAGACAAATTCAGGGAGCATTGAGAACGTTTAGACAAGTTCAGGGGGATATTGAGAACGTTTAGACAAGTTCAGGGGGGCATTGAGAACACTTCAAAGTTCAGGGAGGAATATAAAATTTAAGGATAAGTTGAGGGGTTTTAGGATGCATTAAGCCAATTTATAAAAATGAACAAAGGCCTATTATACATGAAAGATTTTTAGCCGCTTGTGCTTAGGCATGTTTATTGGCCAAACCATAGTCGGGCAATTTTTGTCTGTAGTTCCACCGGTGTGGGTAAAATTTCTGACCACTTATCTCAAATTATATATTTTCATTTGTTTTAAAAGAAATTATGTAATTTTTATGGGTGACGCGGAGTAAAATGTCTACCACATTATTTAGAAAGTGATTGTTTTCAATAAAATGTAAAACGTTAATTACATTTATAAAACAAAGTACTAATACACATTTATCTATTTAAGCATCTTATTTAATTAGCATTAACAAATTGTGGTTTTAAATTCATTAAAAATTTGCATAAGGTATGGATAATTTAAGGTATGCACGTTATGATTTAATTTTTATATGAGGGACAACAAATCAAGGCCTAATGCATCTACATCCCTTAAAGCTGGTTCAGAAAATCGGATGTCACCCTCAACTTTCTAAAAGATCGGTTACCCCCTTTAACTTGGTAAAATGGACCGATTACCTCTCTTAACTTGGCAAAAATGCATTAGTTAACCCTCTCAACGCCACGTGTCAGAATTTAGTTGGTGTGACTTTTTAAAGATGTCATTTTTCTAATTTTTCTTTCTCCAAGTAGAAGTTGACATGTGGCATTGAGAAAGCAAACTAGTGCCTTTTTACTAAGTTAAGGGGGGGGAGGGGGGGTAACTAGTCCTTTTTGTCAAGTTAAGGAGTAACTGGTCTTTTTGAAAATTGAGGGTGACATCCGGTTTTCTAAGTCAACTTTAGGGGCGTGTAGATGCATTTGGCCACAAATCAATCAAAGCATTACATGACCCATAGATTCATTATGACTGAACCCTCCAATAGGGATTCCTCGACCTCGGGCCACTAAGAGTTTGTTTGAGAGGAAGTTTCTGAAAGAATGGTAAAGGAATGGAAATTAAAAACCATGTTTGGGATCAAGTTGTAATATAGGTTGGACCGGTTGGAGAGAAAGGCATTTCCTTTAGACTTTTGTCATTTTAACATCAAATTGGTGGGATTTGAAATGAGAGGTAGTTTATTTTACAATTTTGACCTAATTGTTTTATTTTATATATAATTTTTTTACATTAACAGGATATTCAAGTAATTTCCGTACTTACTTTCCTTTATATTCCTATCCATTCTTCTCAAACACAATTTTAAAATTATTACATTCCTTCATAATTCTATCCCTCATTTTCTATTCCTTTACCTTCTTTCCCTTTAAATTTCTCCAAAAACTTGCTCCCAAACAGAGCCTAAGCCACTAGAAGTCTAAATCAAACCCCTTATAATAAATAATATAGATTTCGACGGTAGACCATTCTAAGCTCTGTTTTGCAAGTTTCAGATGAATGTGAAAGCTCGAGATCTTTAACAAAATATCAAGTAAATGAAACTTTTGATCTCTCTTTCTCAACTTTTTGAACCTACATATATAAGGGAAAAACGGATTAAATTAAATAATGACAATGTGCTCTATTTATTTTCAATCTAGTAAAATAGATTAATGAAAATGTAATCAAACTTTAGATCCCAAATTTAGAAAATACTTTCCATATATAAGTCATAAATACCATGTGACCTTTAAATGCTAGTTCGTTACTAGGATTATATGAATCTACCTTTTACTACACCTTCAGTATTTTTTTCCCAAAATGTGACGTTAATCATGTACTTATTGATTAAAAGCTTAATGCATCTACATTCTCTAAACTTGTCCAAAATAAAATCTTGTCATCCCCAACTTTGAAATATGACAGATAATTCTCAGTATTTGTTTAAAACGTGTCACTTTATCCATTACATATGTCAGTTTATGATTGGTTGACTTCTCAAATATGTCATTTTTTTCTCTCTCTAACCAAAAGTTGACACGTGGTATTGAAATGGTAAATTGGTGCATTTTAAACTAATTATGGAGATATTTGATATATTTAAAAGTTCATGGTGGAAATAGTTCATTTTGGACTAGTTATGAAGACGTGGATGCATTAAGTGTTTATTTTTATAATTCATTCATTTAAAATGAGTGAAATGCATCATTGTCTCTTTAACTTGGCAATAAAATTCGGATGTCATCCTTAACTTACAAAAGGATTAAATACCCCTATTAACTTGGTAAAAGCAAACCACTTAGCTCCCTCAACGACACGAGTCAAAATCCGATTGGTTTGACTTTTCAAAGATGTCATTTTCTGATTTTCTCTCTCCAACCAAAAGTTGACATGTGGTATTTAGGGGGCAAACTAGTACATTTTTACAAAGTTTGGAAGATTGATTGAAATTTTTGAAAATTTAGGTTGACATCTTTCTTTTTTGTCAAGTTAAGGAGGGTGTTGACCTTTAATGTATACACCCATTGAAGTTGAATAGAATAGTAAGAGCTGGTTTGATTGTTTTAGAAGTAAATCCATAAATTTCGCAATCAAAATCACATGTTGCTCTCATAAGCCGCCTAACTGGAACTGTAAGCTAAATTATAATTCCAAATTATTGTATTAATACGAGAACTTTAAAATCACTTTTCTATATATGTTAATGGGGAAAATCAATATAGGCTGACTATTTCCCAATTTGGTTTTGTTGCGTTGAATACGTAATCACTTTTAGTTTGAACAAAAATCATGTAAAAAATTAACATTTACATGGACGATAAAAAATGATCCAACGTGGAAAATGATTTTTCAAAAGATATTTTGATATGTATTAAGTTTCAATATATTCAGTGTCATCAACACACATGTCATAATTTGTGTTGGCACACATCAATAGTTTGAAACATTGTCTAATTTTCCCGTTCCCATGTCCTTCAATTACCATGTATCAAAAATTGAATGAGAAACGTTGTTGGAACAACAAAACAGGGAACATCTTTTTTTTATAAAAAAACAAAAAGAATAGCTTTAAAATTTGATAAAAAAAAAAGTATAATAATTTATCACTTATGCATGAATATTTTGAAAATACGGTTCATTTTGATAAAGAAAATCCCTTTATGAGGGTCAAATGCTATTTTAAAAATCTTCGCCTAAGTCCGTCTAAACCCCGCCTAGGTGCTATTTTAAGGGTCGTTGCCTGATGCGCCTAGTGTCTATACCTCACCGACTAGCGTTTAAGTCCCGCCTAGACCTCGATTAATCCCCGCCTAGGTCTCTGGGGGTTCCGATCGCCCATCTAACACCTAACGCTTTTTAAAACAATAGGGTGGAAATATATATATTAGAAAAGAGACGGGAAAACTTTTTTTACTTGTTTCTTGCTTGATCAAATGATTTTTCCAACAGTCAGTGGTTGCAATACGGGTGGAGGCTAAAATGGGAATATAGACCTGGGCACGGGCCGTTAGATCGAGATGGTAATTAATATACTAAATTTTAATATAATTTTTATATATAATTCAAATAATATATTTATACTGTTAAAATTCACATTTCTTTTTTTTATAATTTAACATCTAAATTTAATTTGGTAGAATATATTACAAATTTAATTAATAATTGTTAAGATTTCTTAATGTATATTTTGTTTTTCTCGGAAAAAAAGAAAAAGAATTACAATCAAAAGATTGTGAAACAAAGAGTTCAAAGTGTTGAGCAAATGCATTTCTCTTACGGCAAATTCAGTGATTTATCGTTTTGGAAAATAATATACTATACATTTCTCTTAGGGAAAATCTTTAAAATGAGGTTCCTCAAATACAGAGGATATATTCTCCATTTGGGGAATTGAAAAAATTAATGTTACTTTTTGTTTTTTTATTGTTTAATGTTGAAAAAAAAACATTAGAAATTCTATAAAATAATATTTGAGTAATGAAAAATAAAAAAATAATTGCACATTCTCTTATTTAGTTTTCAGAATAAACAAACTACTACGTAAATCCACTACGCATGTACAATTCTGCGTCTATCCTTTAACTATAACAGCCACAAGATTGAATTTTCCATTCTAGATGCTGCAGAATTAATAATGTAATTAATATAAGTATTTTTAATAACAACTGTTTTTATTTTAAAATATATATAAAGGCTTGCCTGTCCAAACCTGATATTCATTTTTTTATTAATTGGACCGTATTTGGAATGCTAATTTAGTTTTTTTTTAATTATTCTCGATTAAATCCGGTCTGAACCCGGCCATACCAAGAGCTAGTGATATATGGTTGAGAAGAAGAACATGATATTGGTCAGAGATGAACATTTTAAAATAATACTTTTTTAGAAATATAAAATTAAGAAGAGACCAAGAACCGCTTACCTCTGTTGGTGCACCAAATGAGTATGTCTAATTAATAAAAATAATATAATTTATTATCTTTAATTATATGATTATATAAAATTATAATAATTAGCTATCTTATACAGCTATTCTAAATAATAGTGTTTCAAAAACATTTGGCTCCCGTGAACGGCTAGAATCTCCAGACATTTAGCAAGGATTAATCGTGGTCTATACGGAATTTGGACGCTAGATGCAGTTAAGCGACAACTCTTAAAATATTACCTAAACCAGAATTCTAAATAACCACTGATGTTGCCAATTTTTCATTAACCACTAATGTCGGAATTTTTAATTGGACTATTTTTTTATTTACCATATTTTCTCTTAAAATTTAGGCTCTATAAATCTTTAATTTTGCAAAACTCAATAATAAGAATATTTTTCTTTATTTTACATGAAAAAGAAAAACTTTTTTTCTTTTACCCTTTTTCAAGTTGATTTTGTCAATCCTTATAACTACCTTCTCTCTTATTTACTTTGAATTTTACAACTACAAACGTCTATATCTCACAAACAGTTGATTTTTTTGAATCGACGCTTTGAAATATTTCGATCATCTTAATTTTATCTTCAAAATGAAATACATTTTGATTTTTTCGAAAAATAAAATAATGTTTCGCTATCTTATACAGTGTATAATTGTGGCATAAAATTATTTTTTACTGTTTTTATGAAGACGTTACACATGGAATAAAGTTGTATAATGAATTTATATAGATTTTTTTTCTCCTTTATGTTCATAACAGTAATATATTCCCATAAAATCATGGCATGAAGATCTTAAGCTTAATATGAAAGCTATTATACATGATATAATAGTGGTTATGTTTACAACAAAACTCACTTTCTATTAAGAAAAATAATTTATCATAGTCTTATACATAGTATAATAGTTGTAAAATACCTGTTTTTACTACTTTTTCATGAAAGCGTTATATATGATATAAGAGTGATATAATGTATTCTATATAATCTTTTTTAAAATACATTATACCACTCTTATACATTGTATAACATCTTCATGAAAAATTATTATTTTTATTATACAACTATTATACTATGTATAAGATTGAGATACACTTTTTATTTTTAAGAAAAATTTTAAATTAATGTCATTTTAAAGATAAAATTAAAACAGACAAAATATTTCAAAAAGCCGATTAAAAAAAATTAACAGTTTATGTGATGTGAATGTTTGAAAATGCAAAATTCAGGATAAATAGCAGAGAAAAAATGATTACAAGGAAAAAGGAAAAAAATAATCTAATGAAATGACAAAATGTATTAATTTTACATTGTTATAAAAGCAATAAAATCCAACTTTTTAAATACATGGATAAATTACCCATTTTAATTTTTATTCATTAATTTTTTTCAGCAAAGCCGTATATTTTAACTCGCAATTTTTGGATAATCAATTAACATTCTTGCACTAAACATTTGCGATGATGGCCACTTATGAAAAAAATCGAAAAAAAAAACCAGCAAGTTTATAAAATGAGAGGTAAAGTATCATAAAGGAATGGAAGGTAGCTGATACCATCCCCATTCCACGGATACATTAAACTCAAAACAACAAATAGGATACACACACCAAAGCCACAAGTCTGGCATTTTATTAGTGACACATACATTAAAACACATAGCAGGGTTCATACATAGGCTGATGCATATCACAGAGAACCATGCCTCAATCCTTTATTTAGTAGAGCTAATAATGGCATGAATCCCTTTACCAATCTCCAACTTCATTCATCATCATAGTTCTTCTTGTGGTGGTGGTGCCTGTACCGGCGATGCTTCTTCTCATCATCATCGTCATCATCAGAATCATTATCCCCCTTTTAGTCACATAATGTTATTCATGGTCAGACTAATTTGCATACGAAAAACAAATGATGGAATAAGTTCCCTTTTCCTTCTTTATGAGCAATTCTATTTATTTGCATGAAAAAAACTACATATGAAGAACTTTTGACATGTTTGGTTCATGGAATGACTTTTCCATAGAATAGGATAGAAACGAATACAAAAAAATGTTCAATATAAGAGACTGCTTGTGTTGGATCCATCATATTTTTATTCTTAGCTACACACCTCCCACGCAATAACAATTCCTTAAAAGGTGGAATACAAATTAAAATGTTTTCTGTTTCATCTAGTAATAGCTTATTCCATCCCATAAGATGTGCAGGTAGCTCCTCTATGATGGATCCAACACAAATAGTTTACATATTTCACCTTCTTTCATTCATTTTTTGTTCTATTTCATGGAATAACAATTGGGCTAACAAAATGTCATCTTCATGGTTGATGTTCAGTACAGATACACTGTTTACTGAAGCAGGAGGAAGATTCACTACTTTGTTTTTGGTTTGAGATGACTACTGACAAGAAGAAGAAAAAAGAACATATGGAAAATAAACTGCAAATTGTATAGAATTCTAGGAATACAAGCATGTGATTATGAAAGCAAAAGGGATGTAGCAAAGAGCAAAATGTAGTAATATCTGCAGAATGCAATTGGAAAAGTGCGCAACTCGGCAAAAATAGCAAATAACATGTAATTATCGTTACTAAATTATGTGAATAGACTAAAACTATAAACTTTGTTATTTTTGACTTATGAAGCAGGCTATTTTGTCCAGTCGGTTACATTAATACTTTAAGTAGGCTAAATGTTTAACATAGCTGCAAACTTGCAAACATGCTAACTTTCTGCAAATACAAAAAAGAAAAGTATTGCACGTTATTAAGATAATCAACAAACCTACTGAAACATTTCAAAGTGATCTAATAATATCATATGTTGGACCATCATTGGATCGGTAAGAGCATGATCCATTGGCTATGAGAGAGTTAAATCTCATTGGAGAGAATTTAACATACCTAGCAAGCTTAACTAATTTCTTATGAAGTAAAATTCTATCAGTTTTGTGCTAGTCATAAAATAATAACCATGAAATTTTAAGATAAATAAACGAACAACAGAAGGAAGATTATGATGCAAATTCCATAAGTTGTCAGATAAATAATAGCAAGTGAACACCTCATAACAACATCATGATACATTTTACCATGGCAAGAAATATAAAATCAATGAAGTATTTTGTTTTCTTCCCAACAACAACAACTAATGCCTTCTACGTTTGCTGGTCTACAAGTTTCTACAAGCCTTACTCAAATTGTAGCCAACTGTTCAGAACATATTATTCCCGATAATTTTTTCCTTATACATTAAATCAATGCAACTAAAATCTTGAATTCACAATCAATCACTTAATACATAAGCACGTATTTAAATCTTAAATCTTAATCAATGGCAAATATAAAATTTTTAATTTGAAGAAAAATAAAATTAAGCTTGAATATGAGAAATGCTTACATATTTCTTGCGGTGGCCAGAGCCTTCATCATCTCCAGATCCATACTTCCGGCGAGAGCCCTCCTCCTCTTCATCATCATCATGACGTTTTTGATAAGATGGCCTCTCATAATCCTCTTCTTGCCTCCCATAGCCAGTTCTCCTAGGTGGCTCATCTCCATAACTCGGCCTCTCTCCATAACCTTCTTCCTCTCCATAGCTAGGCTTCCGTCCTCCATATCCACCAGATCCATATTCCGGCTCTGGTTTCCGGCCATAGCCTGATCCGTATTCCTCGCTAGGAGGATTCTCATACTCAGGCCTCCCGCCATATCCACCAGATCCATACTCCGAACCTGGTCTGCGGCCATAGCCTGATCCATATTCCTCGCTAGGAGGTTTCTCATACTCAGGCCTGCCGCCATATCCACCAGATCCATACTCCGAACCTGGTCTGCCACCATAGCCTGATCCGAATTCCTCGCTAGGAGGTTTCTCATACTCAGGTCTTCCGCCATATCCGCCGGATCCATACTCCGAATCTGGTCGGCGGCCATATCCTGATCCGTATTCCTCGCTAGGAGGCTTCTCATACTCAGGCCTCCCGCCATATCCGCCAGATCCATACTCCGAATCTGGTTTCCGGCCATAGCCTGATCCATATTCCTCATGTGGCTTCCCATACTGAGGTCTTCCGTCAGCAGAGCCGTACTCAGGCTCAGGCCTTCCGCCATATCCAGATCCGTACTCGGATTCAGGCCTTGGTAGACCAGGTTGGAAGCCGTAAGCAGGCTGAGGCTTCGCATCTACATAAATTTCCCCACCGGCAGCACCTGGAGTGAATCCATAAGCAGGGCCAGGTCGGGCCTTGTGCCGGGCATAGCTTCCGTATTCCACCTGGAGATTTTCATCGGAATAGGCAGAGGGCTCGGCGTGAGTGCTGAAGTGAGGACGCTCATAGTCGATCTCGTCAACGGAAGAGCTGTTAGTGTAGCAAGTCTCTTCGGAGAGTGGAAGGGGGCGTCCGTATGTCACGGCAAGGTCGTATCCGCCGCCGTATGGAGTTGGATCATACTCGTCGAAATCATCAACTGCGTCGGCGTCTCTCTCGTAGTACCCCATTGTTTCAGGTCAAGATGAGTCAAGATTGATTACTCTTTGTTTCTCTTCACTGTCAAATTTGGAGATGATATTTATTAATTTTCCTAGAGCTCACAACGACAACGTTTTTGTCAAATTATTTTCTGTCGGCAAATACGCGTTTCATTGCGGAAGTAATAAAGCAAAAAATGAAAGAAAAAAAATTTTATTTCTTTCTTTATTACATTTTTTCTCTCCAAATTGACCAAATATCAAAGAAAAGCAATATCTTCACTGAAAAAAACTAGACGCAAGAATTACATTATAATTGAAAAATGTTTACAACTTAAATAAAATTGTCAATTTATATAGTTTTTCGAAAATATTTGCATGAACAATAACACATGAAATAATTGCATTTTTGTGTTTTTCTGGATTTCAATTTTACATCCCACTCATTTTATACTATTCTCCATTTCATATATATTTTTAACTTTATTTTGCTATTATTTCACAAATTGTTAATTTTTATATAATATTTTTTATTCATTTCATTTTTCTTTATAATTAGATTCATCTTGAATTTTTTTTGAGGTTTTTTATTAGTAAGTTTTCATAAGAAGTTCTGTAATACGCGCATGTTAGATTTTAGTAAACATCAATTAATAGATAAGACGTTTATCTATCTGTTAAATTTGTATTATATCTCTATTGTATGCTTATTATAGTAGATATTAGTAGCAAACATCAATAATTAGGTGAGGTGGTTGTGGTATGTGTGGTTGCAAATTTAATTAGACTTCAAATATTATTTTGTGATTCTATCATTTTCAAAATGCGGTTTAGCACCATTAGTAATTAAGACATTTTTTTACTTAAACTGTTAAATTTGGTAACGTGACGGAGGAACATTATTTAGAAATCACATGTACTCTTCTTCTTCATCTAACAAAACCCTAAAATCTACTAATATCTAACAAATGCAAATTCATTCCAGTCACCATCTCTACCACCTCTTCGACGTCAACACATAGGTTTCACTAGTTTCTTCTCCTCGTTGTTGGCATCAACCTTCTCTTCCTCTCTAGCTTTGATGGCACGAGGCACAACAATTTCGACTTAGGCTCTTCACTAGTAGATGCAGTGGCGATGGCCAGAGTTTTCTCAATCTCCTTGACTCCTCCCAATTTTCTCTAAGGCAGGCTTTTCCGGAAGAGGTTCAAGTTTAGGCATCGAAGGCAGGTTCAGATCCACCACTCCCTTATCTTCTGTCGACAGAAAATTATCTTGAAAATTTTGTTGAATCTCCGTTATTGTTAAACATGGATCAGGGTACTGGTCCAACCTGGCCCGAACCCGTTTTCATGGGTCGGGCTTAGACTCTCAATATTTAAAGAAGCTCGTCCCTAGCCCAAATCCGTTGAAGTCCGATATTTTATGGGCGAGGTTAGGTTTATGTATAAATACTCAAGTCCGACCCTATTAATATTGTATATATGAAAATATATAATTTATATATTCTGTTTAATAATTACTTTATTTTTTTATATTTTACCTATTGAATATTTTAATTTAAATATAATAATTCATACAAATTGAGTAGTTTAATAGATATTTAATATATATAAGATTAATATATAGTTATATAATTTTTTTTCTTTTTCATATATATTTACTCAATAAAAATTTTAAAAGAAAAAATAGGTATGAGCTGTGGGTCGGACTTAGGATTGACCTTATAAACCTAGCCTGAGCCCGGCCCGAAGTTTTAAAATTCTAGACTGGGCTTGGGTTGATGTTTTTTATGCAAAGCCCGACCCGAACTCAATCCAAACCCGCCCAATGAACAGGTCTAGTTATTGTTTAAGTTTTTCTTGATGAATTCTATGAAATTGTTGAGAAAAAAAATTGACGTTGATGGATTTGAACAAAAAATAGATCTAGACCAAATTGTCAGAACTATGTTAGTAGTCCAACCACTACTTCCAACAAAATTCTGCCACCTTGATCGCAACTCCATTTTCGACAACCCGTCTAGTTGGTTTTCTGTTTGGGAACTTGGCGTTAAGGGTTTAGGAATGGGCAGTGCGCCTGTTTTTCCTTCTTATAGTGAGTCTTGTTATGTTCTTTTATCAATCTGGTCCTTTATTTCTTTTCTCTTAAACTGAGTTTGTGGGTGAGTTGGTCTGAGTTAATCAAGTTTGAGGTCAAATTATTCAATTGAAGACGGGAAAGATGAGTGAATAGTAAAAAAATTTGGGTTGCTTAATTTTCTCTCTACCACATCATCAATTTCAACGACTGTAAGCACGGGATTTCTGTCCTTCTTGCGAAGCAATGATGAAAGCTTATTTCTACTTGCTCTCCAAAACTTGCTTATTCTCAACAAGACTAAGACGAGGTCAAGATAAGTTATCTCGGCCTTCCCAATCCTCTTTCGCATGTTAGAAGATAGTCAATAGGCAAAAAAAAGTAAAAAAAATCCCAAAATGTTTTTCCCCTTTATGGCTCTACGAGATCTGTCAATCAGACCACATTGAGATTGCACCAGTGGCTGCTTGACAGGATACCACCCTCAAGATCCTGATCAGCGGTGGCCTAACGAACCAGGCTGCTCTCGGTAAAAAGATCATCGCCGATGCATGCTTGGGAGGAAAATTTCCCCAATAACTTTTGTCTTTTCCTCTCTTTTTATCCCCTACTTTTTATAACTGACTTTGTAGCAGATATAAGGTACAAAAAACTAGGGTTTGAGGAGAGGTGCGATTTTTTTAATTGGGAGAGAGGTTTTTTCATTGAGAAAGCTTGGAAAAGCTACGAAAGTATCCCTTACAACATTTTCCTTGATTTTTCTAGATATACTCCTTCTTTGGGGTGAGTTAAGGGGCCCAAAAGCTCTAAAAAACCTAAATTTTAAAGTTCTAATCACTTAAAAGTCCTCCTTTTGCTTTTTTTCTCATTTCTTCAACCAAATCAATCAAAAAAATCTTGGAAGTGTTTCTTAGTTTCCAAATTGGTGGATACATGTCAAAGAGGTAAGCTTCTGAGTTTTTGGAGACATTTGATCTGTTTTGTTTGTGTTTTTTGGTTTTCGGGTTTGTTTTTTGATTGAAAAAGAGAGTTAGCTCATAGCCTACCTTCTTAGACCGGCGCCCCTATGCTTGTTGAGGCCATTGCCAGTATTGTTAATCCGCCCTCGAACTATCAAGCTGTCACCAAGCTAACCCTCTTTTCCATCAGTTTTCTCCCTTGGGAATCGAGAAGGCATGCCTTGGCCAACTTTTTCCCGGTGTCTAACTCTTACCAGGATTCCCTTGGCATATCAAGTTGCCGATGGCCTCAGCTCATCGCTGGTGCTGCCCTCAATAGGCCGCTGACGATAGCTAAGGCCGTCGCCAGCCTTCTTTATTTGACAGAACCCTTGTTTATCATTTTTTTCTAGATTCGTATTTTCTGAGCTATTATAGGGTCCCCCAATGACGGGAAACCATATTCCCCGACATCATATATCACTTTATACAATGTGACATCTTCATTAAATGAAAATGAGCAAGAAATCATGTTTAAAATAAACCTTTTTTATAAGAAAATGCGTTGGAAAATAAAATTTTCCCTTTAAATTATTCAAATCACGAATCTCTAAACGATCACCCTAATCTAAATTATGCAATTTAATTGAGTCCTATTTTGTCTACTAACTCATGGTTATAGTGTGATATATACTTGTGCTAACCCTTTTTGGATGCAGGTAGATTTAGATTAGATGTATGCTAGGTTTTTATTTTCTTGAGGTATCGTAATTGTAAAAATCAATGTATTTGTATATAATTTGTATCTTAGGCCATTTGTATCCCCTTCCCATATGTATTTATTTCCCCCTTAGAATAGGTGCTTTATGTTTATTTATTTATTGATTTTCGCTTGTGGATGATTATAAAATTGCTGAACATAAATTGTAATGACTAGTCTTAATTGAATGTTTTAAAGGTGGTCACGTTTATGTAATTTATCTCAAGTAAAGATGAATTAGATAACTCATTTGGACCCAAATATCTATGTTATAGTGTGATTTAGGCTTAATGGATATAGGCAATACCGAATTTCCTAGAAGAGCTAATATGAGTAATGACTCAATAACGTAGGCTAGCGGTTTAGGCCTCGAGTCTTTTAAATTTACTTTTTTCAAATTTGTTTAGTTGTTAGAAGGTCCAAAATCACAAACTCCCTTTTACGACTCATAATACCACGGATCTCATTTTGATTACTGAAACCACAGTGTATTTAAATTTGTTTCAAACACCGCACTATTGTAAGTAAGTGATGTATTCGTTTATTTTCTATTTTTCGTTTTCAATCCAATTTCAAGGAAAATGGTGGATTTTGTTTTAGTTTCAAGTGGTGGATTTCGTTTTAGTCCAACACTTATTGGTGACAAAAAAGATGAATGTTTCACCGTTATGGTTTAAATTATACTAATTTTAACTATAAGGTTGAATTTGGAGCTTACTTACTGATGTCACGAGAATCAAATGGGTGTGCTTGCAAGACAACAACGATTTTAGAGGACTAGGCCGGGGTTGTCCGACGTAGTCTCTCTGATGCCTAAGTTAATTCTCAAGATACGAGTGAATAAGAATGTAGGTATTGAGTGTTATAGAATGATTATCGATCTCCATAGTAGCTCTACCTTTTATATGGGTTAAGGTAATCGTTGTAATTAAGGCAACATTTACATTTGGGCTCTTAATGACACCCTCCATCTGGCTGCATTTTTGTAGGTTTCAAATGAATTGGCCGCATGGGCCTATGGGCTAATATTCACTATTCTGCTATCATATGTCCCCCCCCTCAATCGGTTTCGATATCTTTTAAGGCTCGGTTCAAATTTCCTTACCTAAGATACGCTAATTCCCTCTCTTGAAGGAATAATTTTTTATCGAAAACCCAAGTACGAGGACACCTCGGTCGCTTCTTATAATTTTTTCAGACATCGATATGCCTGTAGAGTGGTTTTGATTTCTTGGTTTTTCATAGGATGGCCTAATGGTCTGTAGGATGACATAATGGTCGGCTGGTTGATTTGTAGCATTTTTTCCTCTGTTACCTAAGAGATGTGCCTCCCTCATTGATTTTTAGAATTCCTTCGGGGTTCGTTTTTGCGTTGACTTTTAACTTTGATGGCGTGTTTGATTTGCATGCGCGTCTGTTGAGTTTTAGCTTGTTGAACAAGCTGTCTATTTATCTTCCCAATGGTTTAATTAATGTGTCATGATTACCTTTTTGAAATTTAATTTCCCCTTTTAAGTATCCTTATAAAAGGGGAAAATGTTTCATTTTTTCATTTTACTCTCTCTTTCTTCTTGCTCTGCAACTTCAGGCTAAATTCTTTCAAGCTTTTTCTTGCTCCTTTGATTTTCTGGTAAGATCCTATCTCTGCTTTAATTTGATTATGAATCGCTTTGTGGTTTCTTCTTCTTCTTCTTCTGAATTTGTGGGTAACAAAGAAGCTACCATTAGCTCTGTTTAATCCGTCCATTCAATTTCTATCATTCCCTTGAGAGTGTTCCGGGATGGTGCTGATGTTGGTACTTCCGTCGCTGCCACCAGTACCCCCTCTTCCACCTTTTCTCATAATACCCCTAAGGTTCTAATTCCTCATACCCTCGTAAATATCCCACTAGTAGACTTAGGGTTTTTCTTTTTTAACCCTGAACCTTCAAGTAATCAGCCCAAAGACTCTGAAGTGAACCCTAAATTTGATGTTCTGGTCTACTCTAATTTGACGGTTGAAGAGGTGGCGCATTATATGGAGATTCTTTGTTTAAGGCCTGGTCTTCTTGGTTCTATTCCTAGACTGACCGATAGTGTACATAAACTACCCGAGAAAACCATGGTGATCTATATTCAGTATATAGAGTGGGGATTTTAATTACCTTACAGTCGGGCAGTGGTATCCATCATGAGGAAATTAAATATCATCCAGTCCCAAATAACACCTAATTCCTTGCTCGAGCTTCTGGTGTTGGATAAATTGTGTAAGGATATGAACATTTGGCTAGACAACATAGTCTTCCATCAGTTTTTCCATCCAGTTCAGATAAAGGGGGGAATCTTCTATATTTCGCTCTTGCCCGACTCAAGCTCCACCAAATTGTGAAGAAAAAAGATTCCATCCTTTTCTGAAAATCAAAATGGTTTTGGGTACATCTTGATGAGGGAGCAAAGAAGATTCATAAGGATGCTATGTTCAAGAAGGGATTTCTTTTCCAACGACCTCGAAAGTGTTGGTTAATTAAGACAGTAATTGAACAAGTAATCGTAACAAGACGGAATTTCAAAACTTAAAAGTAACCTAAGGATCTCCTAAGCATGCTATGATTGATATAATCTAAGCTAAAACATTCCATAAGTGCTTTTAGGTTTATAAAACATATAAAAGAAACCTAGCATCTAAAGATTAAAGCATTACCAGTTGATGCGTGCTTGATCTTTCTTTTGGTAGCGGTGTTCCCTTTGAGTAATTTCAATAGCAAGAGCTTCAAACATAGGAGAGCCTTTATGATTGATCCATATGGATCTTCATTGATGTGAGCGGACAACACAAAATGCAATGGGCCAAGAGCGCGTGAAATGATAGGTGCGGTCCACCGGGGTGTTTTTGTTGAAAATAAAATATAATGGGTCGTTGACCCAGAAAGGTTGATTGAGAAAGCGGGAAACATTTTAGATTGGTCAAGCTCGAATCGACCGTCCCTTAGTGTAGAGTCACCACCAGGATTAGCTCTTCTAGGAATTAAAGTCCTGTGAGGCTTAACGTCTAGGGGACGGTCCACTAAGACACCGAGATTTGGGTTCGAGATAAGTTGCTTATTTCTTATTAGATCACATTATATTACATTAATAGAAAACCATATTTCTTAATTTTGCATATTCGAACTTATGTCGTTTTCGAGTTATAATGTATAATTTAACTTGTATGCGGTAAGCAGTAAATCCATACATAAAGTAGTAAATAATTACGGAAAAGTAAAGATTAAAAATTACATAACCTGTAAATAAATACGGAAAAGTAAATATTAAAAATTACGTAACCTGTAAATAAATACAGAAAAGTAAAGATTAAAAATTACATAACCTCGGGGGATGCAACCACCCGCCTAATCTATTAATTACATTTCCCAAAAATAATTAAAATGCAATACCCGAAGGAAAATAAAACCTAGGCATGCATCTAACCTGCATCCACAAGGGTTAGCATAGGGTATAAATTCTTCTTTAGAAATAAAATTATTCTTTTTATTTACAAATATATTAGTCGTTTTTTATTAGTGAAAGTGACCACATGGCAAAATGTGAGGTTTGTTATCTGGGAATAGATTTTTTTATTCCCTTCATGAGGGTATTCTAACAAATATCTCCACTAAGTATAAAGAAATAAAGATGAAGAAGAAATATTACAACAATATTTACATAATAATAAAATAAAATAATCCTTAGGTCCACATGTAAAATGATATTGAGAAAAATACAGGGAGCACGAAATAAGCAGCTCTAGGAAGTCAGAGGCTTACCCTTTTGGTGTGAATCCACTTCGGCGTATCCGTATGATACCCGAGAGCGTTCCTCGTTCGTTTTAGTTATGTTTATATGGAAAATAAATATTTATTTATTCAAATGATAACCAGACTCGGTATCTAATTTGTTTTAGACCCGAGAATATTTGAGGATTTTAGAAGAAGAAGAAATAGAAGAAAGTTGATTTGAAAATCAAAAGGTTTCGGGATCCAGATGTGCTTTGGATCCGAATATATTTTGGAGGATTTTTTAGGGAAATATTTTCATAACTTTTCTTGTTGTTTTTCTTAAGAAAATAAAACTTTTTTCTAAAATTTTTCTCGGTCCGAAATACTAAAAATTCCACGAATATTTATAGGAGAATTTTCTTGAAAAATCCAAATTTAATTTCCGGCAAGGGGGACCCTCGTCTAAATTCTGGCGAGGCTTGCCGGGCCAGACGTCTGGCGAGACCGGTCCCATGGTTTCTTGATTTTTTTTAAATTTTATTATTTTTTTCTACAATTTAATTTTTTAAAAATATTTTCAATAAATTCATTTTTACCAAAATCTAATTTTTAAAGTCTTAAAAAAATAATTTAAGCCCTTAAATTGGCGACGAGCAATGCTCCCATTCAAAGGTCTTCAGATAATCGAAAATTGTGATTCGAGGATAAAAATCCTGAAAAGTCATCATCATTAAACGCACGAGCAGGTATAAAATCCCATGCTCACAACTGCCTCTCGTGTGATCATTGCTAGTTGTATAATCAGTATGATCACATGAAATAGAGCGGAGGGATTGAGAATATACCTGATCGATGCGTCTGGTGATTTCTTTGCCCTTGATTAGTGATGACATGAGCCTTCCTTTCTGGCGCTGCGTCCTCATGGGATTGCCCGTTTCTTTCTTCGGAATCTCTTGATGCTTGATGCCCCTTACGGGCGGGTCGGCCGTGTCGTTTCCTTCTTTGGAACGATCATCATGTGCCCCTTGCGATTTGTTGGAGTGGCTAGAAATGGGTGCCTGAATCCGCTTTAAAGGCGATCTTGATGGAGGGATATCCAACTATTTCTTTCTTCAATTGGTGGATGAGACTGTTTCTTTCCCCAATAATTGAAATAACCATTTCCTTCTTCGGTTGTATTTTGAATTTCTTTGATAGGATGTTGACTTGTTTCCCTGTGACAAATCAGAGAAATGTAAAGTTAGTATATTTTATGAAGAATGTTTTAATTATTTGATTGATTTAATGCGAAGTAAAAATTTTTACCCCTTCAATCAAAAATTAAAACACGATGAATAAATGAGTTTAATAGAAATTTGGGGATGTCCCGAAAATCGCTCTGTTATTTTAGGAGGCTTTTGTGATGTTGCAATGCTGACTTTAGGCTTGAGTGGGCCATCGTCTTTCTTGATGTTTGCAGATTCCCCAAGTGGAGTTACTCATTTACTGGGATGGTGTTACCCCGGCTTGGCATTGTCTTTACCTATAAATGACGTGATGTGAATGTAATGTATGCATGATTTTATGCATGAATAATATTTATCATGTGATGTATGTTCGACTGTTGCAGGCGTTATGGGCTTCATCTATTGAAGAGCCTTCTCTGGTGCTGGTGCATGGTTACCCCTAGGATTTGTCTCATTGGGGATTCCATGGATGACTTCCTCAAAGCGACGACCATGGGTTCATTGAATCAAATTCAAGTTCTGGTTTGAGGAAGATCTAGATGAGCCAATGGTCTCGCATTGTGTTGGCGATGATCACTTGGAAGCCATTTGCCTGAAGTGTTAGAGGTATATGATGTCACGTACTGTTCCGAGGAGGAGATGATGAATTTGATATTTCTTTGGTCTTAATTTTCATATAGTCCGCTCTTACGGGTTTTCAATCTATCGAACCTTGTCTTAATTTTTGCTTGGATTGCCCTTTCATGTTTTCAATCCAACAGACTCATTTTTTTCTTTCTTTTATTTTGTATTATATTTTTTTAATTTATGGATGTTTACTTGCGATACTCTACCATTGGCATGCAAGCAATCAAAATAAGAATATGCATAAAGATTCAGCAAAAATGTCAATTCATTGATGAACTTAACAGGGGTATAAATGTTTCAAATGGTTTGACTCCTGCCATCAATTAGCCCTTTCTGTGTTTTCTAACCAATGTGGTTCTCTCGATGTCCTAAGTTTTTCCTGAGCTGCCCTTTTCGAGTTTTCAACTTAACGGACTATTCTTTTTCAGTTTTGAAAAGAGGCTCTAATTTTTGCTCAATTAACAGAGTGTTAATTGACACACTAATTTATTTTTTATTGGTATTGCTTTTTATCGATTTATTTCTTTTACCTATGTGTGATAGTAATTGTGCAAGACTTGGTTGATTTGATGGATCGGCTGCCGTCCATGTCCACGACTTTAGTTGTTATCTCGTTCAGCATTTCTGATTGATTGGTTGGTGCTCATATCGCTTTGCTAGCTTGAGGTGTATGCGATGATGAGTATTGGTGTTTGATCATCAACGTTTCCTTATGAATTCAATTGTTTTTTTACGATAGGTGGTTTGTCAAGGACCATATCTGATAGCTTGATTCCATCGAGGGTGAACGTTTATATCCAATGATATTCCTTCAATGGTGTAATGATTGCCTCATAAATGGTAGTGAGCCGTGCAATGGAGTTGTTGATGTGCTCAATGGTTTGACCCCCTTCTTTGTGTCTTTGACATTGCGCCGGTTGTTTGACTTCAATTTGCTTTGTTGATATTTTGGTCTTATTCTAGCTTCGATCATTTTGACCTTTGCTTGACTGATTCAATAGTCAATGGACGTTTCATGCTCGGAGATCTTTCTATTGATCTTACGTCTTTGGTGAGGCGAATGCTATCACACATTGTATAAGTATATTAGTTTATCTCTCACTTTCTCTCAAGAGTCAAATCATTTAAACTTATTGTAACTTTGGGGAATCTATTTATACCTAAATTAATTTCATGACATGGTGTGTCACATGTGCTAAAAACATTATGTATATGCTTATGAGAATGTGTGATGTCATCAATAGAATATCAAGCAAGTAAACAAAGTTCAATTTATTTAAAAATTCAAAAGCCTCGTGGGTAAAGTAGCTAGAACCTAATTTTTTACATAATCATCTTTCGGTCCTAGTGCCACCCAGATGTGTCCATGGATTCAAAGTGCTCATCCTATTTGCCTTCTAAAACACTTCTTGATAACTTGAAAAGCTGTCCGGCCCAAACTTGTTTCTGTATGATGGCAGTGCGCCATCAAGAAGCTTTTGGTTATCATCTCTGGTAAAGTTAGGCGAGCCCAAAGCTTGACCTGTGTTGCCATCCAACGTACATAGTAAGATTTGAAGCTCTCACCCTACTCTTGCCTTATAGACTCCAGATGTTGCATCGTGGTTTCCATTTGAGTGTGGAAACCATAATGCCCCATCATAGCCTAAGCAAGGCTATTCCAATCAGTAGCTATATCCAGCAGAATTTAGACCCAAGGTGATGATAAAGAGTTTAAGCATCATCTGTTCACCGACTCTCATCACCATTTGATAATGCATTAAATGAGCGTGCGGGTCGCCAGAGCCTACATACTTTTCAAATTGCGACATCACAAAGGTTGGGGCAAGCCATCTTCATCCTTGATTATCGGTTGCGCCAATTATGGATTCATGAGATGACTAAGAACTGTTGCCATAATTCTACCATTCCTGGTTGTTGGAGGATGGTGTTCCTAGCACCTTGATAAGAGCTATATTGTCACTGAAGAAACATCGTGAAATTGGGTAGTTAAGGTGCATGGAGCTGTGGGGCAACTGGTGTACTCTAACTGGGAATAGGCTGTTGGGTCATTCCTTGGTAGAAAGGCCCTGGTGTGAACACTAGCTGCCCAAGTTTTCCCGGGAAGAATTGATTCTAGGAAGGATTGGTAAAGTTATATCCTAGCTGCCCAATCTAAGCTTGGTTCTGGTTCTGCTGACTTTGTCCTGACGCGAACTGATAAAAGATAGTAGGATTTGAGTTCTCTGCATGAGAGGTGGAAGGTCCCCCTATTCTAAGCTGATTAGTAAGACCATCATTATTAAGGGTAGCCCCCGGGTTGGACCTCCTGGTATGCTGGCGAATAAGCGATGCTACCTATTCGCTGTTTGCAAAGGCGTTCAAGGTAGCTGCAATCTTGACGCTCACTGACGATTGATGTGTCTGCTGAGAGTTTTATCTAGTCAGAACAAGGTAATCCTCCCCCGCACCTTCTTCTTGTGGATTGGCCATGAAATACATACGTTGAACTGAATTTGAATCGAAACCCGAGTCCTCACGTGAATCAGTGTACAAAACCCCCTCTAGATTGGCCATGATTGGAGAGATTTGGACCAGGCGGTGAGCAGGCATTTGAGATTTATGACTTGATTCGTGATACGAAAAATACGTGAGATGTTTAATGTTATGGCTGCATTCACAAGGGGTTAGCATACCATGATGTGAGATAAATAATATGTTTGTCAGTCCATTTGAAACAAACATGTTAGTCATTAGGTAAAAATAAAAACAAGTGGAAATGAAAATCCAACACCTGGGGTTGGATTTGAGATTTGTACGATGTTTGTGTGACATCGTAATATAAGTGGCGTAAGTGAGGTGACCAAGTTACCCATATGGTAATAGGTTAATATTTTGAGATTTCGTACCATGACTAGATCTCATGGAATGAGGAGGTCAAAATTATTTCGGGTAAGCAATGCGACATACCCTGATGAAATAGAATAAGATGAAAATAACCGCCATGTGTAGCTATTGAATGAATGTTTTAGTATTTTACCCAATTAGGGCAGAGTTTCGGATACTGGTGTGGTCCTCGTTATTTGAGGGTATTCGGTGATGCATGAATTATTACCTCGTGTGGGTGAATGATTCGGTTATTAGGCATATACCCTTGAAGATTTAATATGGTAAGGTTTTCGTGTGGACTTAGGTTAGGACATCAACTGAGATATCCTTTAATGTGAGAGTACATGGTTCGTATTTTTCCTCGTTTAGGCTTTTGGTGTGTATAATCGCCCTAAAAGGGTTGTGAATCGGACGCTAAGTGGGCATCACACAAAGATTTGGATAGGTTTATCTTAAGAGTCGAACATCATGTGAACGTCATGCTGAAAAATGGGTAAGTGATGTTACATGATTCTAATTATTTTCATGTTATCCTAGGGTGATAGGATCTCGAGTGTCAACTAAATCCTAAGTATGAGTGACACCAAATTGGTATAATGTAATGTTACATCTTTTTAATATTATGAGTGTGTGCGTTGAAGTGTTTGCACTAAAATTTGTGACACATTTGTACAATGCATGATGAATCGAAAGTAGTAAGCACGTAGCACATAGCATGCAACATCCAAACTTCCAACCATACAACTCCCGTGTGTAGGATTTTTTACTAGTCTCTATCCTAAGTTTGGTTCATCTTAGGATCACAGGGGTACTAAGGAGCGCACCTGAAGGAAAAATATAATGCATGATTGTTAGTTGGGTAATAACCTAAAAATGCCTGTGGCTGATCTATATGAGGTTTGCTTTTAGGTTGCTGATGTAGAAGGTTCTTGTTGCACTAAAATACACTCCAAGCCTCTCTCCAAATGGGTTCTAACGAGGGAGGTACATGCGATATGGCAACAAGTGCTCCACCCGCTCAAATACTATCTTTTCTCAGGGAGGCAGATTATTACAAGAGAAAGCTTTGCTGTAATAGGGTACCTTAAACTTATGGGCTAATCCCCTATATTGCAATGTGTTATTAGGAATATGCTATAATTGAGAAAATACGGAACAACGTGATCAATAATTTTAGGCACTAATCCAAAATCTAAAACCTTTGAAAAAAAGTTTAAGAAAAATCTCCAGCGGAGTTGCCACTATGAGCGGATGACACGAAATACGATGGGCCGAGAGCGCACGAAATGATCAGCGCGGTCCACCGGGGTGTTTTCGTTGAAAATAAAATATACCGAGTCGTGGACCCAGAAAGGTTGATTGAGAAAGCAGGAAACATTTTAGATTGGTCAAACCCGAATCCGTAGTCCCTTAGTGTAGAGTCACCACCAGGATTAGCTCTTCTAGGAATTAAAGTTCTGTGAGGCTTAAAATCCAGGGGACAGCCCACTAAGACACAAAGATTCGGGTTCGGGATAAGTTGCTTATTTCTTATTAGATCACATTATATTACATCTATAGAAAACAGTATTTCTTAATTTTGCATATTCGAACTTATGTCGTTTTTGAGTTATAATGTATGATTTAACGTGTATGCGGTAAGTAGTAAATCCATACATAAAGCACTAAATAATACGAAAAAGTAAAGATTAAAAATTACATAACCTCAGGGGATGCAACCACCCGCCTAATCTATTAATTACATTTCCCAAAATTAATTAAAATGCAATACCTGAAAGGAAAACAAAACTTAGGCATGCATCTAACCTGCATCCACAAGAGTTAACACAGGGTATATAACACAACATGAATATTCACACGTATGTTCGATTTGATTTTGGCAAGACCCGCATGACCTAATTAAAAACATCGATGATTAACAATTCTTATTTAGAAATAAAATGATTCATTTTATTTACAAATATGTTGGTCGTTTTTTGTTAGTGAAAGTGATCGCATGGCAAAATGTGAGGCTTGTTTTCTGGGAATAGATTTTTATATTCCTTTCGTGGGGGTATTCTAACAAATATCTCCATTAAGTAAAAAGAAATAAAAGATGAAGAAGAAATATTACAACAATATTTACATAATAATAAAATAAAATAATCCCTAGGTCCACTTATAAAATGAAATTAAGAAAAATACAGGGAGCACGAAATAAGTAGCTCTAGGAACTCAGAGGCTTACCCTTTCGGTGTGAATCCACTTTAGCGTATCCGTATGATCCCCGGGAGCGTTCTTCCTTCATTTTTAGTTGTGTTTGTATGGAAAATAAATGTTTATTTATCTAAAAGATAATCAGACTCGGGTTCTAAATTTTTTTTAGAACCAAGATTATCTGAGGATTTTAGAAGAAGAAGAAATAGAAGAAAGTTGATTTGAAAATCAAAAGGTTTCGGGATCCAAACGTGCTTTGGATCCGAACATATTTGGAGGATTTTTGAGGGAAAATGTTTTCGTAACTTTTTGTGTTGTTTTTCTTGAGAAAATAAAACTTTTTTTCTGAAATTTTTCCCGGTCTGAAATACTACAAATTCCACGAATATTTATAGGAGAATTTCCCAGAAAAATTCAAATTTAATTTCCGGCGAGGGGGACCCTTGGCGGAGTTCGGGCGAGCCTCGCTAGACATCTAGCGAGACCGGTCCCGTGGTTTCCCGATTTTTTTAAAATTTTATTTTTCTAAAATTTAATTTTTTAAAAATATTTTCAATAAATTAATTTTCACCAAAATCTCATTTTTAAAGTCTTAAAAAAATAATTTAAGTCCTTAAATTGGTGACGAGGAATGCTCCCATTAAAAGGTGTTCAGATAATCGAAAATTGTGATTCGAGCATAAAAATCTCGAAAAGCCATTATCATTGAATGCGTGAGCTGGTACAAAAACCCGTGCTCACAACCAACCAAAACCATGAAGAGGTAGATACCGTCGATTGACAGCAGCTGCTAGACTACTCGAAAAATCAACCCGAAAATAATTCTGAAGGCTCACTTAAACTTAGAGCCTTCAAAAAAAATTCTTCTATTTGTTTGGAGAAACTCGTGAAGGATCTCGTACAATAAAAAGAAGAAGAGAGTAGAAATCAGATAGAAATTTAGCTTTAAGCTTTTCTGGTGTGTGAATAATGAGAGGCTAGAAGCCTGTTTATAGGGAAAAATAAGGGAGTGTTAGACTCCCCCTCTAACTCTGCATTGGATAGGCTAAATCCAATACCATGCAGGCGGGTCAGCCACGCGGGTAGGGTAACCCGCGGGTTGATTCGTGATTTCCTTCCCTCATAAGCCGCAAGCATGGGCTTGCGGCTGCAAGCTCTCGCAAGCGCTGCCATGGGTAGTGCTTGCAGCCTGCTAGCGCGGGGGCAAGCCCGCGAGTTTTTCAGCTCATGGAGTAGTCACGCGGGCCCCACCTCGAACAACTCATATTCTTTTCGGGGGCCCACTCGCAACGAGAAAATTCCCTTGCTCGCTCTGACTATTTTTCCCTATCTTTCCATTATTCCTTTTAATTATTAATTCGATCCCACCAATTAATAATTCTTCTCATTGATTTCGCAACTTGTATTTTCAGTACAGACCCAATCTATAGATTCTTTACATGCACTAGTGCAGAAAGGGCCTGTAGGGTCGCACTTTTTGGGAGGGTTCTACAAGAAATCGTTTGCATTGAGCATTAAAAAACACGGAGGTGGTTATTACGGACGGTTGTTATGTAACAACCGTTCGGATTACATATGAAAGTATTACGGACGATTGTTAAAAACAAACCATCCGTAATACATGCCTCCTATTATAGTATTGGGAACGGTTATTTTCTATCAACCATCCGCAATGAAATATAGGTATTGCGGAAAGTTATTATATAATAACCGTCCGCAATACTTATCTATAAAAAATATAAATAATGTATTACAGACGGTCATTATGTATGGACCGTCTGGAATACTTATTATGGACAGTCTTCTGTTAGAACTGTCCGTAATATCCTTTTATAATTCCCCAATTTCTATACCGTTCTAACTGCTATTTCTTCGTATACATTAACCTCTGTCATTCTGACTGTTATAGTCTCCGATAACTCCACCACCTCCGTCGCATCCCATCGCTCCATTGTCTCCATCGCTTCTCCGTTCGTCCACTTTCTTTCATCTTTCTTTTTTTCTAGGTATGTGGCCGGTTTATGCGAGCTTTTAACCTAATTGAAATCTTATATTTTACTCTTAACACAGGTCTCTGCTCTCTAGATCACTACTCTCTCTAGCTCGATTTAGGACTAGCTGAAATTCGGTCAAGTTCCTTCTAATTTGTCAGCTGCAGAAGCTCTGCCAACCAGGTAATTTTGAAGGATATGTTTTGGTTATTTATAGATGAACAAATTTATGCTGTGATGTGATATATTCAATTTTTTTTGTTAAGATGTTGCTTGTGTCTTGCATAATAAAATGTATCATGTCTTAATCTATTCTTTTACCTTTTCATAATGATTTTGTGTGAACTGAGTGTGCACAAAAATGTATTAGGTGAAAA